>JAWDGP010005404.1:25000-43244 GCA_033675545.1 Elysia crispata | reverse complement strand
AGTTCAACTTACTTTGGCGAAAGAACCAATCAAGAAACATATCATGACCATTTTCTCAGGTTATATCTTAAGGTCAAGACTCTCTGAGTTAGCTGCTGCTCAAACACCAATCTATAGTTTCCTCTTGAAACTCTCCTTTACAGCCTCCTCCTAGATTGTTCCAGGTTTTAAACCAAATGATGTGAACCAATATGAGTTTTCCTGGTTGTGTGTCGGTACACATGTCAAGGTCAAGCTGGGAGGAGGGACATGGAATCAAGAGAGACCACCAATTAATTTTATCCAGAGAGCAAATAATAAAAAGATCATTGTATTAATTTACACTGAATGTTGATAGCATAATTTATATAACTGCAGTATGATAGAAATGGATAGATTGAAAGCAAGTATGGAAGACTTTTCAACTCTTTCACTACATCTTACAAGATATTTACCTGTCAAAGAGCAGCCTGTAAAATCTAATTTATACTGAGACTTTAAAGAATTATTAAAATTAATTGAGTTGTTCAAAGGATGTTCAATACTGCCATAAACTTAATAATCTAGATATAGGAAACTTTTCTTTGACAAACATTTTCTTCCATGAGTCCTGGGGTAGATTTGACGTCTGTCCACAACTCGAACTTTAGACACCTCGCGTATCTTACATGGTTTATTCTTGAGAAATTAGGGCTAGTGCAAACTTTGGATCAGCGACATCCAGGTTCTGATAAAGGGGGGTAAAAACATTTTAAAGAGAAGGAATTTAAGAGACAGAGAGACAGAGACAGAGATATAGACACAGAAAGAAAGAAAGAAAGGAGTGATTCAGATGGAAAGAGAGAGAGATGATTGAGTGAGAGCGAAATATTTTAAAAAGATAAAGGAAAAAACGACCCATTTGCAAGAGAAAATAATGTTTAAACTAAACGTGTTAAAATTTCTTAAAAACACTTCACTTAATTGCAAGTTTCATAACACCCATTCGCAACAGACTGATCTTTGGCCTTATACTATATCTAAATGAACCTGCAGGTCTGGTGTGGCCAGCTGCTCCCGGAGAAGAATTCAATAGCAAATCACCAAGCTTGAAAGAAATCAATGCAGTAGTGCAAAAAGCAAGAGCCAAGTCAGCTCCAGGCCCCAATGGCGTGCCTTATCTTCTGTATAAAAGATGTCCAAACGTTCTAAAGCTGTTACACAAAATTCTCCGAGGAGCATGGAGCAACCTCAAGATCAGTGAGCAGTGGATGTCTGCTGATGGAGTTTATATACCCAAGGAGCAAAACTCGACTGAAATGAATCTGTTTCGACCAATCTCGCTGTTGAATGTAGAAGGAAAGATATTCTTCTCAGTCATGGCATCCCGCTTAACAAAATATCTCACTGAAAATGGGTACATAAATACCTCGGTCCGGAAAGGAGACATCCCCGGAGTTTCTGGATGCTTACAGCATGCAACAATGATCTGGGAAGCTATTCAAAGGGCAAAATCGGAGAAACTTAACCTCGACGTCATTTGGTTGGACCTGGCAAATGCTTACGGATTGGTACCACACCAAATGATTCAGCTGGCCTTGAGGATATACCATGTTCAGGAGGATATACAAGTCATGCTAGATGACTATTTCAGCCGTTTCCGGATGAGATTCTCCACTAATAGCTACACCACAGACTGGATCAACTTGGAAATTGGAATCACCAGTCCTGTTCGTCATGGCTATGGAAGTCATCTTGAAAGCAGCAGAAGATGGTGCAGGCCCGGCTTATCTAGGTGGTGGTTGCTACATGCCTCCTTTGAAAACATTCATGGATGATACCACCATAATCTGCTCAAAGGAAGACGAAACACGCCAAATGCTAGAGCGCCTTGACGTCTTAATGGCATGGTGCAGGATGAAATTCAAACCAAAGAAGTCTTGCAGTCTTTCAGTCAGGAAAGATAAGATAGATGCGACGACGATATTCACAGCGGCCAGTCAGCAGATACCAATGGTCAGTCAAGAACCAGTTAAGAGCCTTGGGAGATGGTACAATTCATCCATGAAAGATACCAAAAGAGGACTAGAAACAGTAGAACTTGCTACTGAAGGCCTGCTAGCCATCAACAGATGTGGCCTTCAGGGTAAGCTAAAAGTGTGGTGCCTACAGTTTATGCTAATTCCGAAGCTCCTCTGGCCACTCCTGGTCTATGAAATCTGCTCAACTACAGTTGAGGCAATAGATGCTAAGATCAATAAGTTTACCAGGAGGTGATTAAGGGTACCTCCGGGTCTTACAGATGTGGCAATGTACTGCCGTAAAGCAAAGTTGAGACTCCCACTAAAATCCATCTTGGAAGAGTATAAATGTGGCAAAGCCAGGCTACTCTCGATGTTAGAAGACTCCGAGGACCCAATTGTGAAGACAGTGCAACCGACCATAAAGACAGGTAGGAAATGGAAAGTTGTCGAAGCCGTAGACGAAGCTAAGAAGTGCCTTAAGATTAAAGAAGTGATTGGGCAAACTCAAACTGACCGCAAAGGGCTAGGATCATCTACAGCAAAGTGGTGGTCAAAGGCAGAAGGGAAAGAGAAAAGAGACATGGTCATTAATGAGATACGGCTCAATGAAGATTCCAGAAGGGTTGAGAAAGCAGTCCAGCAACCTCAACAGGGACAATGGACTAATTGGGATAATGCCCTGCAGAAATCCCTCACATGGAATGAGATCTGGCACATGGCGCCACTTCGGATCAGCTTTCTCATCAGATCAGTGTACGATCTCCTGCCCTCAAACGCAAATCTGGTACGGTGGGGAAAGAAAGAGGACCCCACTATGCCAAGGCAGGCAGAACACAGAGCATGTCTTGAGCTCTTGCAAAATCTCACAGGGGCGATACACATGGAGGCATAACAGAGTCCTTAAGGAACTTGCCACAATCATAAGCACGGCTAAAGGAAAGACTACCCTCCCTAATACCAACGCGTTGATATTCGCAACAGAGGGAGGCGCTAAGTCATGGCACGGAAGGCCGGTGAGGACAACAAACCAGATAAAATGCCTTCTAGACGGCTGTGATGACTGGTATGTTTCAGCAGATCTTCCAGAATGGGACAGTCACCCCAGTATAATCAAAGAAACGAGATTAAGGCCTGATATCGTGATCCATTCAGCTTCCACACAACAATTGATCATGGTGAAGCTAACAGTACCATACGAAAACAGAATGGAAGAGGCCCACATCTACAAAAGAGAAATACATGAACCTGACCAAAGAGCTAGAAAATGCCGGATACAAAGCTGTGGTGATGCCCATTGAGGTTGGTGCCAGAGGATTCGTAGGGTCATCAGTCTACGACCTTCTAACTAAACTTTCAATATGTGGCAACAAAAGAACAAAAGCTCTAAAGTTACTGGCGGAAATAGCCGTAAACAGTTCCAGGTGGATCTGAAGCAGGAGAAATGAGAGGTTCCTTCATAAGGATTAAAAATGCTCTAACCATCTCAGGACCAGTTGGCGAAGTGGTATAGCGCCGGGATCAGCAATCCATCAAGAGATGAGGGTATGGGTTCGAATCCTGGCGCTGTACAAAAAAAAAAAAAATAACAGGGAGACACCTGGGAGTCATGACCTGGGTGTGGCTCAGTCCCCTTAGAGTGTCAGAGGTTCAGGGCTGAAACACTTGCTACAAGGGGGGTTTCTTCTCTGAAGACTCCCTGTTATCTAGCTCCCCAATGAGTTTCTACCTACTATCAAAACAAAGCCCTTGGTGGGCAAAGCAGGAACTGAAAAGATGTTTTAAACTTGCCTACCAACAATGTGGGACTAGAACCTGCACAGATGTTCCTGAAGATATTAGGGTGAAAGCTCTATGTCCTTAGTCACCATTCTCTGGTCGAATTTTCATTGGTGATCATATGGAAGCAACATTATTTTGCTCATGAAGATGTAATCTCTCGATTTTAGTCCTATGACGGTACAGATGCTGTTCCAAGGATATTCACCTCCCTCCTCTGATGTCAAGGTCAAGCTGGGAGGAGGAAGAGGGGATCAGGAGAGACCACTAATTAATCTAATCAGAAAGCATGTAATAAAAAGATCACCATAGTTATTTTCCCTGAATGTGGATAGCCTAATTTATACTAAAACTCCAGTATGACAGAAATAAATACATTGAAAGAGAGCATTGAAGCCTTTTCAACTTTTTCAGGACATCTATAAAGCTATTTGCATATCAAAGAGCGGCCTATAACATTTGCTTATAGATGTTAAAGACTTATTAAAATCATGTTGTTGTTTAAAGAAATGTTCAATACTGTCTTATTCATCTAGATATAGGAAATCTTTCTCTCATAAACATTTCCCCCACAAGTCTTGGGGCAGCTTCTACAATGTCTGACCACAAGTAGAACTTTAATAGACACTCACATATCTTTCATGGCTCACTCAGAGAAATAAAGGCTTGTGCAAACTGGATCAGCCATATCCAGAATCTGATTAGGGACTTAAAACATTTTAAAGAGGAAAGAGTTAAGAGAAAGAAAGAGAGAGAGAGAGAGAGAGAGAGAGAGAGAGAGAGAGAGAGAGAGATTCAGATAGAGAGAGATGATAGAGCAAGGTGGCAATATTATGAATATTTAAAGGAGAAAACAACAATCTGTTTATAAGAGAACGTAATTTTTAAACTATAATTATATATGAAGCTTAAAATGATTGGTGGTTTTATGAAGCCTGTTCACAACACTGTGATCTCTTGCCTTTTGGTCCTCTCAAGCATATTACTATATCAAAACTAAACCCCCTGTTGAGCATGGCAGGGACTGAGAGGATGAAGTTTAAAACTCACCACCAACTGTGAGCAGATATCAGGATGAATGCTCTATGATATGCAAAACTGAAGTCTTCTCCATTTATGCAACTATCCTTTTCTGAAAAGATACATAAATGATGGTATATGCCTTAGCCATCATTCTCTGGTCAAACATATTTTAGCGATATTCGCATATAATAATGTAATCTCTTAGTCCCGTAAAGTGAGAAGTTTAAATTGCTAAATCTTCAGTCTTTTTATATTCAACTCACTACAGTGAGATAGTGCATAATTAGCTTATAATCTCTCCATCCTCTTAAAGAAGATGCGATATCCAACCAAGACTAAACGATACAACATTTAAGTTTGCACGCTTTAAACAAAATCTATTTTAACATCATATTGTATCAGGTTGTTCCTGAATTTTTCTGCTACCTGAGGAGCAGGGTCAACCAGTCACATAGACCACAATTCTTGGTCTAATATAAGGAAGTTAAAGCCTGGTGAGAGATTTTATAATTTGATGATTACCTAATTTAACAAGTTCTTATCTGGAATGTCAGTTTGTGACACAAAATATGTGTGACAAATCTCTTGACTTTTTCCGATTGGAAATCAATTTTATTTTGCTCTTTTGCTAACACGATTGATTCATGATTATTTTCTAATTTACAAAGCCTTGTATAAATGTAAAAAAAAATCTAGTGGTCAGCCCTTGTTCAGGCTCCCAAAAATAAAGCTTTCAGGACCTGTAAATTGACAGGTTTACTGTTTTGATAAGCCCAAAACTCCACGAGTGATGACCTCAAGGCTTTGGGATTAAAGGCAGAAACATTTATCATAAGATAATGGACTCTTTGAAAAACTTCCCAAAAGGGCGTCTTTCCGCTGGCTCCCAGAGCCATTTGGAGTGCGCTAGGCGCTGCTATGGAGAACAGCCCCGTACTGACCCATAACACCGAGTAGGACAGGCTTAGCAGGCCAAAGGCTCCTTTATCAAGTCTTAAGAAGAATTGTATACATGATTAAACAGGACGTTGGGATACGATTGTTGATTTTTGTACCTAGTCTTCTGAAATAGATGAGGAAGCAAGAACAGACCATTGATTAATTAAAGTGAATCATTTATGTTACAAATGGTTATTCAGCTTTCTGGATTTGCCAAATCTAAAATGTTGACAAATGTGTGGGGACCTCATTTGATATAATCAATTTGAAACCATTTCTTTTAATATTACATCGAGAGAAGAGAAATTTGAAGCATTTTATATATGTCACGAAAAGCTATTTAAATTTTAAAAAACATTTTAAATATGGACCAATCTCAGATTTGATACAACATACAAATTCAAGTCATCTATCAGAAAAAAAAATGAAAAGAACAGAGATCATTGAGTAGGAGGGTAAAGCAAGAAAATTGATGGCTAGAGACCATAAATCTGAGAAAAACAGGATATATAGATCTAAAGGAAAACATTGGATTAAGAGAAAAAATAGAAAATAAGAAAGACAAGGAATGGAGACCATCACCAGGAGAGGGAAAATACATCAATCTAAGAAAAACAAACATGAGCCACCATTGGGCAGAGGAAAAAAGAGTAGAAAAACTGGAAGTCGGCTTTGAGAGGAGAAATGGAGGCATTTGGATAAAGAATAACGCGGGAGGAGTGATAGGGATCATTTTGTAAAAAGGAAAGAAGAAAACTGGATGCCACAAATTGGGTAATATAGAGAGATAACTTTCACAAGCCATCAGATAGAACAGAAAGGAAGACAGATTGAGAGATATTGACTCAAAGATAACTAATGAAAATCAGCCAATAAGGCAAATGGAAGATAGCTTATAGGGATCACCGGTTAGGAGAAAAATAATATAAAAAATACAACTTCAGGCGGATTATTTGAGAATAACAAATCAGAACTAATGGAAATCACAATATGTGTGGAAAAATAAATAGGAATAAAACTGGAGGCTGCACACAGGAAAACAGAACTGTTTAAAATCATTTGATAGACAGAAGAAAGCAGAAAGATAGACCACCAGGTAGGAATAGAGAAGAAGTAAAGAATTGGATGCCATCAATGTGAGGACAGCGGAAGGAAAAAAAATCTGAGGCCATGGGATAGAGAAAAAGGACAGGGAGGGTCAGCAGAAAACTGGTGGTATGAGGTAAAGGAGAAAATTGGTAAGAGGCTATGATAAAAGAGAAAAGGAGTAGGTTGGTCAGAGGCTATGGTAAAGGAGAAAAGGAGATTGGTCAGAGGTTAGCTGGTAGGAGATGGATAAAAGCAGGAGATAAGACAGAGGTTAGCTGGTAGAAGGAGAAAAGCAGATTAGACAGAGGTTAGCTGGTAGGAGAAGGAGAAAAGCAGGAGATTAGACAGAGGTTAGCTGGTAGGAGAAGGAGAAAAGCAGGAGATTAGACAGAGGTTAGCTGGTAGGAGAAGGAGAAAAGCAGGAGATTAGACAGAGGTTAGCTGGTAGAAGGAGAAAAGCAGATTAGACGGAGGTTAGCTGGTAAGAGAAGGAGAAAAGCAGGAGATTAGACAGAGGTTAGCTGGTAGGAGAAGGAGAAAAGCAGGAGATTAGACAGAGGTTAGCTGGTAGGAGAAGGAGAAAAGCAGGAGATTAGACAGAGGTTAGCTGGTAGAAGGAGAAAAGCAGATTAGACGGAGGTTAGCTGGTAAGAGAAGGAGAAAAGCAGGAGATTAGACAGAGGTTAGCTGGTAGGAGAAGGAGAAAAGCAGGAGATTAGACAGAGGTTAGCTGGTAGGAGAAGGAGAAAAGCAGGAGATTAGACAGAGGTTAGCTGGTAGGAGAAGGAGAAAAGCAGGAGATTAGACAGAGGTTAGCTGGTAGGAGAAGGAGAAAAGCAGGAGATTAGACAGAGGTTAGCTGGTAGGAGAAGGAGAAAAGCAGGAGATTAGACAGAGGTTAGCTGGTAGGAGAAGGAGAAAAGCAGGAGATTAGACAGAGGTTAGCTGGTAGGAGAAGGAGAAAAGCAGGAGATTAGACAGACTTTAGCTGGTAGGAGAAAAAAGGAAGAGGGGATAAGAGAAAGAAACGGACACAAGCAAAGAAAAGAGCTGGGAGCCATGGAGTGGTTTTTTGGTTTTTGTTCTTGTACCCTCTTCAGGCTACATGCCTTTCAGGGCCGCAACATGTGCGTTCTGCTGCAAACTCGGAGGCAATGACTAAGTGCAATGTCATTGCAACCTCCGCCTGTTTGCAGAGCCAGAGGCAATGGCTCAGTGCAATGCCATTGCAACCTCTGCTTTTTTTCACAATCACAGTTACAATGAACAAAATGCAATGTCACTGCAACCTGCGATGAATCAGAAACCCAGAGGCATTGACTTAGTGCTATGTCAATGTAACCTCTGTCTATTCATAAACCTAGAGGCAATGACTAAGTGCAATGTCATTGTAACCTCTACAGTCACAGAGACTGTTAGGCTCCAGACACCAGAAAGGTTGGACACGAACGTCGCACCTCCGTTCTGTCAGTGCGACGCTCTGCGGCCCTGACCATCTGGTGCGTCTGATAGGAGGTAAGATGAGGAGAAGGGATGACAGGCGCAGGAGAGATAGTCAGGAAAAGAAAGACTGGATAGGAGGTAAGATGAGAAGGGATGAAAGTTGCAGGAGAGATAGTCAGGAAAAGAAAGATTGGATAGGAGGTAAGATGAGAAGGGATGAAAGTTGCAGGAGAGATAGTCAGGAAAAGAAAGACTGGATAGGAGGTAAGATGAGAAGGGATGAAAGTTGCAGGAGAGATAGTCAGGAAAAGAAAGACTGGATAGGAGGTAAGATGAGAAGGAATGAAAATCACTGGAGAGATAGACTGGAAAGAAAGACTGGATAAGTGTAAAGATGAGAAGGGCTGAAAGTCACCGGAGATCTAGACAAGAAAAGAAAGACAGTATAAAAGGAAAGATAAAAGCTAGCGGAGAGATAGACAAGAAAAGAAAGGAGGGTCTGGAAGCCACCGCGGAGGTTAAAAAGACTGGACAGGAGGAAAAGTAAGAAGAAGTGCTGAAAGAATCTGGAGAAATAAACATAAATGAAAACTAACACAAAGAGAATATAAAAAAACAACTTACAGCTGAAGCCAAGAAAAGAATAAAGACACTTAAAGAGTTGCTGCTCAGGAAGTAACTCGAAAGAAGCAAAAATTGAATATTGAAGCGGAAAAGTTTTGAGCCAATAAAATTGAAGGGAGAGAAAAAGAGGAATTAAGGTAGTAGTTGGAAGGATTAAGGAAGAGTCAAGTTGAAAACAAAGAAAACAAGTGGAAAGATGGTCCCGCGAGCCATAGGAAGCAAAGGTTGCGGGAGAGCAGCTGAAAAGCAGTGGATGTTGGACCTGTTTTAAAATTATGAGCTACAGTATGCTTTGGAGAATTAGATAGTGGTTAACATAGGGAGGTTTGCCCGAGTGGTTCAGGCCAAGCTTACGGAGAGAAAGGCAAATACCATCATTTATGTATCTTTTCAGAAAAGAATAGTTGTATAAATGGAGAAGACTGCAGTTTTGCAGAGAAGTTCAGGCAGGCAGAAAATGAATTTGATTTCAGAGTAAAGCCCCTATCTTAGGACTTGATCGAAGAACATACAAATTTGCCTAAGCATAGCATTATTATGATCTACTATGCGCAAGAAAACGAATAACAAAAATTGTCAAACTACCAGATACAAATTATAAAAAAAAAAAGAAGACATACTTCAGTTCACAAAAATATAGAGAGAAAGCAGTGCTTGAGAAACTTACTGTTATACTGGACAAGGATGAGAACAATTTCAAACAATGACAGTCACACACAATACCGAAAGAGTTCCTTAGACTAATTTACACACCAAAGAGGGCCTCGTTTGATCGGGGCCAAAGTGCTCGATCCAACTTTTATAAGTGTAAAAAAAGAGGTCTTTGCCGACTCTTAATGACTAACGTAAGTTTAAATCATTTTATAACACAAAGTTCCAAGTAGGAAACACACTTTAGGGTTGCTACAGTTTCTTCTATGTAAAAAAACGTCCGTACATAAATGGAACTATATCCCACGATACTTCTGTGGCAAAAATAAATTTTTAATTAATATTAAATGTATCACTACAATTCCTCATAACAACTAAGCTTGACTTTTAAGACAGCTGCAGTACCAACATGCCGGGCAGTCTCTTTGGGCCATCCAGGAAAACACTCTCAGCACAGAATATGGCACAGCTCAAGTTGCATGATATCATGGAATCTGATATGTAAACATCATAGAAGCTGCAGGATTGGATCCACAAATTATGATTGCAAGTTTTATCAGGTGGTGGTGATTGAGGTAGTAGTAGTAGTAGTAGTAGTAGGAGTAGTAGTAGTAGTAGTAGTAGTAGTAGTAGTAGTAGTAGTAGTAGTAGTAGTAGTAGTAATAGTTGTAGTAGTAGTAACAGTGATAATAATGATGGTAATGATAATGATAATCAGTAATAAACAGGAAATTAACTAGAATGAAAAAGAAGACTATGACCTGCCCTGGAGCAGCAAAGAAAAAAAAATAATTTTGTGTATGTATGTATATATATATATATATATATATATATATATATATATATATATATATATATATATATATATATAAATTTCGTTTATGTAGGCCTACTGAATCAGAATAATGCTAATTTTTAAAAGATCTTAAATGTAACTAAGTAATCTAGATTTTCTTGAGTT
This sequence comes from Elysia crispata, assembly GCA_033675545.1. NCBI lineage: Eukaryota > Metazoa > Mollusca > Gastropoda > Plakobranchidae > Elysia > Elysia crispata. Next base: position 32,756 of record JAWDGP010005404.1, on the reverse strand, counting down.
TATAGCTCATAAACAGAGATATAAAAATAAAAATGTGAGATTTTGAAATCATTAAAAACAAGTCTTATACTCGCGTGTTGGTGTAGCCACAGAAGCCATTAGAAGCTACAAGCAATATTATTAATATGCGTTGCTGTCACAAAATATATACAGGCCATATTGGCAAGTTGTTAGTGAAGTGGACCCTACACACATGACAATGCCATTAAAAAATGTATTTCGTGGAAGGATGAGTAGGCCTACCGTAAATTTATGGGGCATTATCCCATTGAATAAAGGCGGCCTGTGTCTAATTGGCATGCCGATGTTCACTCATATACGCTGCATTACATTAATTTCATCTGTAAATTTCTCTCCAGAAACCAGAAAATAAAATAACTTCGAAATTTTTTATGAGCCATCTATGCTAAAGTATTCAACAAGATGAAGCATAATTCAGTAGAGGTGGGCTTGAGCTGGATATCTTGCACTTTACTCTACACGACACTATCTCACCTGAGAATCTTCAAACCATGTGCTTGATCAGACCTTGATAACAAAATAGCAAAAAATTTAATCTAAACTAGATCAAGTTGTACTTTCTGGATCCTTATCAAGAGTTTTAAAAACAAAATGCCAAAACCAGCAGTCTTCTCAAGCCTAATTGGACAGTTATTTCTAATTCATCTTGACAAAATGTACTCGTCCTCTTCGTATTCCTCGCCGAACCAAAATGGACGTGGATATTTTGAACACGTGAAAATGCCCAAGAGTACGTTATGTGTTAGTACCTGATTTATGTCATTCTTCGAGGACATTGTTCGAAGACAGCTCACGCCGCTTGTGTATTTCATTACGTTCACGGCTGGGCCTCTGTGTCTGGTATTTCAAAATTAGAAAAACGCCATGTCCTTTTCAAGAACCAATTAGAATGCGTGTTACGCAAAACATTAACGAATCATCATGACTGTTTCATGGACCCAAGGCTAGGTTTCACGCTCCGATCCAATCATAACCAGCCGCTAATTTCAGCAATGCACCTTGACAACGACATTGGCAGTTTTTTTTTTTTTTTCATTTCGGCCGAAGGTTACGGAGAAATATAGAATAATTGCACATTGATAATTATCGACGTCTCAAGGTCTTTCTTTGTCTGTTTAAAAGCATATAGACATGCAATAACTATAACTATCTATAACCATAATAGGCACCGAATCAAAGACGTGAGAGAATGAGCTTGCTATGTGTGTTGAGGTGGACTGTGAACTCCACTCACGACGGGCAGACGTTTGTCTACACACTTCGCCTCGGGCTCCTCAGCAGTTTAAACTCGCTTACCCAAAAGCGGCTCTTAGAATAATCGTAATTATTTTAAGTTCAGTTTCTTTTAATATGGCGATGTGTTTACATCGAGGTGGTTTACATAAGATTGAATCATTGGATAAATTATTTTTTCTCTCATCTAGAAGTAAAGAATCTTAGGCAAAGAGAGAGAGAGAGAGAGAGAGTGATGAAGGAGACCGAAAGAGACGGAGAGTGAAAGAGAAAAGACAGATACAGAGGGAAAGAGAGGGAGATGAATACACAGACAAATAAGCAAACAAATTAGTTCATAATTTAGCAGAAGCATGCTGCGGCAAACGGACAGCTATTTGCCAAAACAAAACACAAAAGACGAATCAGCTTTTACTTGACATTGATAGACAAACATTCTGAAAGAAAGAGCTAGACAGAGACGAAGAACATAAAAAGAGAGAAATTTTGGAAACATAATAGAATTTAAAAAGAAATTTGCTGTGTAGATTAATGTCTATGGTCAGTGTTCAATATCAAGAACGAGCTAATTCTGTAATTACCAAATCTAATTAAAGATCGTTTTAAACGTTTAGGAGGAAGAATTTTGAATTCCTGCAAAAAAGTTCCTGACGGAACTCCGTCTTGCTGAAAATCTTAGCTGCCAGTTTGTTTAAAACTTCACGATAAAGAATGTTTTAAAAGGGTCTTTTGATACATTTACATTTTACAAAAAAAAAAAATATCAGACCATTTCTATTTGTAAACAAAGCAAAAAGAACTAAGCGGAAAATTGGGCAATTGTGGGAATTTGATTTTTTAAAAATTCCCTCTTTGACAGGAATGTGTAGGAGAAAACAACCTCTTAAAGTTATAGCATAAAGAAATTGAATTTCTGATACTATGCAATGCCAGAAACCGTTAAAGTGGTAAGTGAAGTCTCCAAAACTTAACGTTCTTTTACTCTCTTCGTGTTTTCTATGAAATAATGCGTGGTGCCGTGCCATTAAGATAGGAGCGGCATTGGCTGAGGGGCTAGAACATCCGCCTTGATACCCACAGGAATCTTCCTAGCGGGTTCCAGCCTCCTCACACCATCGGTAGGGAAAGTTAAGAGCTTCATCCCTGCCGTGCTTGGTGAAGACTTAAGTTGATTGTGCAAAAAGGCCTGAGATCACTATGTTGTGGATGGGCTTTATCAAACAACAAAGGAAAGGTTATGTGCATACTTTGGATGGTACTTCTGGAAGAGAGTTTGTGGTAGAAAGTAACGGAGAGAGAATGAAAATAACTGACAAATCTCGAGTCCGCAGCCTCTCCAGCTTGTTACTTCGAGAGATCCAATGTAAGGATGATTCAATTTTAATTGTGGGCCAACATCTTATAATGAGCATTGGCTGTACATAGAGATGGCGCTGATAATAAGCAGCAATTTGATTAAATTATTTCAAAGCACCTCGTAAAAGTCTTTCATAAATTTGATTCTCGAGATGGTATTAGTAGGAAAGGTTTGCACAACCACAGTTTACTTTCGGCCTATCGCGTCACCCAAACCGGTGACGTAGTTACCATGTAGGGTAGGTCAAGGCCGCCTATTTCCTACATTTCTCTCTTCGGACTCAGGCCAGATCAAGAGCTGGATGCTCAGACTTTTCTCAAGGATATCTTTTGACAAAAACATGAACATAAGGAATGTTGATCTCCAACTTCAGTAACACAGGATGTTGGCATTATGGTTTTTACTTTAAAAAAGAACAGATGTGAAATAGGTTTTTTTTTTGTGTTAATGTTGATTGCTATGCTAGAATTGATACCAATCACGAAATACTTCTGTTCAGTTTTCCCTTTGATTCACTACGAATTTTTAGTACGTTACATCACGCTGGAGAACCAAATATTTTATTACATGTAAGCACTGTCTCATAAAATGCACCAGGGTTTAAATTAGCAGAAAAAAAAATCAAGCATCACTTAGTTAAGCTCAAAAATTGAATTATATTCATAGCCTTTAAGTTCACACGTGTACATCAACTTTGCAAGAAAATTGTTTGCGAGAAAAAGTGACGGCAGTGTCTAGCTAATGAAGAGCAAAATGGAATGATTAGAAACGTTTAAATTATGATCTGTATTGAAGGAGCACAATATTTCACAGTGTTAGCGATTAGGCTGTAAATATATATATATATATATATATATATATATATATATATATATATATATATATATATATATATATATATATATCAAAACGAGTATCCTAATAACTTGACATAACACTTTCAATCATTTGCTGTAATGTTTCTGTAATGTTTTGGACTGCTATATCATGATTTATAGAGTGATTGATCAGAAAACCACACATTGTTATACGGGATAAATACTTAACTTTAAAAAAAAAAAAACGTTTCGGTCCTAGGTTTTCCGTCTTTCTGTGTGTACATTTTTTTTTATTTTATCTGTGTGAGATATAGAGATGGAATAAATCCAAAGGAAAAACCATAAGATAGGAGAGACTTTAAGAACTTAGAGGGAATTGTTGTATGCGAGGTCGCTCAAGCGGTACCGGTAGAGAGTTGGACTCTCGGTGAAGCCAAAGTTTAACACCCTGGGTTGGTCGCGTGATCTCATCTTGAGATCAGATTCCATCTTATCAGCTTTTATCATTAATTTGGCTTGACGGAAAACCGCCGATTCCGTTAAGAATCCTAAATAAAACTAGGGGACGTAAGCCTCATCCACGTGTCGAACTGGCATTTAAGTTTTACACAACATTATAATACGCGAACGTAGAAATAATTTACGACGAGTCAAGGCATAAAGCCAGTATTCCAAGATTCAGTTCTTTAATTTTTTAAACATCATTGATTCGAGCCGACACGTGCAGTGGACGAGTTGGTTTTATTGTCAGTGAGGGCTGATTAGGATATACTTCGTGTTGGACGTCACTACTACTACTACTGCTACTGCTACTACTACTACTACTACTACCAGTACAACTACAACTACTACAACGGAAATTATCAAATTTATGAACCACTCAATTTCATTTTTTTATTTCTTTAGTGGTAACATCAAATTTCTCATGAACCCAGACATGACGTGAAACACAATTTTTTTTCGCTGAATCGCTGTTGTCTTCGGCTGACAGGTCTTGACACCCGGCTTATTCTTCTACCGATGATAGATCTGTGAACTTTGAAAGTATACCTCGTGAATTGAGAGCTTCCGTCGTTGATTAAAAAAAGGAGAGCCGCAAGGATCTGTAACAAACATGATAAATGTATAAGTTCATTACTGGATCGTCTGAATAATTATGTCATTAGCTTCAAAATATCGAACGTATACAGTTCAAAGTGACTATTGAATTACATACAGACAAAAATCTTTTGATAAAACATGCCACTTCATTCGCTGTGAAACCCTTATGTTATTGTAAATAAATATATACCTACCCACCTCTTTTACTTTATTCCTTGATTGAAAAGAAAGCAAGCCATGCCTCATTCATACTTAAAAAGTTATTATCAAATGCAACTGTACTTATAGTCCTTGAACTTTATGCATCGTAGCTCATGGGCATCCAGCAATAATCAATGTCTATAACCACCGGCCTTTTTCAGTCGTTGGGTCACTTAATCAAAATTTAGACTTAGGTGATCGATAAAATAAGAGAAAACCGTCACAATTACAAAAAAATTCCTAGCTGCAGATTTTCAAAAATTAATATAACATAGCTTCCCAGCACTAAAGCTCTAGGTTTAGATCTACGAAATAAAAAATAAAAAAATGACGAAGAAAGATCTAAGTACTGTCTTAAAAAAATTGATATTTTGGCCCGCTTTTCATTTTCATGTTTTAGCCAGACTACACCTAATTTTTTTACTTAGATCTAGATTATAGACCTTTCTTTGTAAAGGGCCTCTTAACCGTCAATATAAGTACGGTATGCTTGTTTTTCAACAACATGTAGATCTAATATAAATATAATCTGTTTATGATGGTATTTTGAATGGAATAAAAATCCGTTTTACTGAATCTAAATCTAGATTGAGATCTTAATTTTTAGTTTTATTTCTTAACTAGATTGGTAGTAAGTTCAATGCAAATTGGAATTTATATTCAAGTTTTTAATCCCGATTCAGTCTAAATCTAGTTTCACCTGAATACATCAGAGCAGGTTACCTTTGCGATTTGCTAGCTGCAAATCACAGCTTATCTCCTCCGCTATCCAGAAAGGTTCTTGACTTCGAAATCTGTACCTTGCATGTAATTCATCATCGTTATAGACATCAAGGTGGTTGGTATTATGTCGAAAAATTCGGAATCGTATTTCTCTCGGTCACCGATAAATTTCGTTGATAATGTCCGCCATTGTTGGGCCGCAAATACAGATCTTGGGCCAACCCCATCGACCGCCCAAATTTTGGGACGCACAGCAAGTGCCCAAGAGCTTGGGAACATTTCATGCGCAGCTCCCATCGTCAGTAAGGGCCCAACTTGGGCAGATGTGCTAAGTTAGGCGGGAACTTGGTGTTGGGACCTTTTCATGCGCACGGCCACAGGAGAATACTTCACACATGTTGATGGAACTCTGGAGTGGAATAAAATGAGGAGAGGCAGTCAAAAGAATGATAGATATACCGTGCCTCACTTTAATATGCACAACGAGAAGTTTTATGGAGTTACTTAGGTGAAGCTTAGTTTACACCTAATGACGATGAGACAGTCTTACTGAGGTGTAGAGAGTATTTAGACATTCCTAGATTCATACATGAAGATAGGACAGTATAATGCAAGGGTTTCTTTAGGTAGACCTAAATTTAATAAGAATAAGAGAACCTTCATTATAATGTATAATTGTGGGAGTGGGTTGCTTTTTTTTTTGTTATACCTTAGTTTGATTGTAACGCATTGTACTATAAGTTGATCTATTCATTTCCTCACCCTTTTTTTGTGCGTAACTTTTGGGTAGCGGATCGGCTGGATCTATGTACATTATCTTATTTGGTTGCATAACGTTTGTATTTCAAGCCTAAGAACTTAGTTTTGTTTATTGAACACAGCCCGCACTTGTATGGTCAAGATTCTTCTCGAATCTCCGACTTAGTTCTAGCACAGTAATGAACTCGTCACTCCTTGTTTACCTTTGTTTTGATTGGTTGCTAATTGGTAATGACGTGTACCGAGAATGTTCTCTTATGATTTATGTAATTCCTTTTCTGGATGATTCGACGAGATTTTGTATAAATAAGAATCCAAATTATATTTAGTCAGTCAACATCATCGAGTCTACAGTGAGTCAACATCATCGAGTCTACAGTGAGTCAACATCAAGTCTACAGTGAGTTAGTATAAAGTCTGCCTACAATGAATGATTATTGAGTCAACCTACAGTGATTATAGAGTCACGCTCTTGTGTTGGATTAAACAGTTTGCAATCTTTACTTGCGGACTTCAGTATCATTTTCTACGGACGAGTCGTGTGACTGGCTGTGCATATTTTCATACCCCTAGACAAACAGAGCCTAAGAGATCACCCCCATCATCCAAATTTGTTACATTGATCCTAATAGGAAGACAGACTTTATGATCTTTTGGGTTAAGCATACAGAAGAGGTTTGGGCAGAGTATTGTAATTGAAGTTTAAAGTAAGATTTTATGGCAGACGGCGATCAATTAGAATAATTCTGCTTTCGTATAAAAAATCCTTATGGATTGTGTGCGTTGTTTACATTTTGTCTTTTGTTTGGACTGTAGAATTTGCTAGCATTAAATTATATTTCAAAATAAATAATTTAAAGTCTGATGAATCAAAAAGATGTCGGGGCAATTGGTGCACCGCTGAGCTATTAAAAAAAACCCACAAGTTGACCAGTAATATTTTGAGCAAGGAAGTGAAAGTGTTAATTTTATGTCGGAATTGTTTCACTATAATCAGTTTATGGTAATGGATACTGATTTTTTAATCATTTTTTTTCCTGGGAATAATTAGACAGTTTTGCAAAAAGATAAAAAAGAAATGCAACCTTATGTCGGCAGCCACAACAAAATACGAAAAAATAAAACACAAAGAGGCTTCACTCGTTAACCTTATTTCTTGGCTGTTTTTTTTTTTTTTTACTCATTATATAAGTTGCTGAACTTTATCACCGAGCGAAACCTGAACGATATGATGAAAGATATAAATCTAGTTCTCAAAGCGGATCGTTATACAAAGATATATTTTAAAATTGATATTGCAATTGATTTATATCGAATGTAGAATCATACCGTGTGCAAAACAAAAGTCCCTGTGCATAAAATTTTAAATGCAGATTGTTTACTATAATTAAGAAAAAACCAAACATACTAATCGTCTGTACGGAAGGGAATATTTTTATCACATAACTATAATAGAACGACCAAATCTGCATAGCATTGGAAAAACCTCTAATTCATTTAAACCACTTTTTTGTTTTTGTTTTTCTTTTAATTTTTTTTTTCA
>JAWDGP010005404.1:0-20000 GCA_033675545.1 Elysia crispata | reverse complement strand
GAGGTATCAGCTTTGAATCTCGAATCAAATCAGAAATGCTTCAAAAAATGAGTCAGACTCTAACAAAGCCAAAGAGAAAAAAATAACCTATGCTCCTGCAAAATTCAGTTGATGGAAAATTCGAATTTAATCAGATTTCGGTTTTTCAGGTTTCCACTGTATCGGGACTCCTTACTTAGTGCGGTCCCAGTATACACCGCAGTCATATTCGATACTCTTTGCAATTGGATCATTACAGGATTTCTGAGTAGTCTTTGAGGAGTACTTTGTAATCTATTGAAAAAATTTAGGAGTCAGAAAAGAAAAGTTGTTTTCACCATCAACATCCCACTTCACCACCATCTCAACATCACAATCAGACTCCCGATCTCAAATGGGCAATGGTCATTATTTTCATGCTAATAGTAGGGATAACCATGCAGATAACCAAAATAAACGGTTTCTGTTGTATCCCTATGATTCTTGATTCGAATGATCATCCATCCTAATTTAAAGTTTAGATCTAGCCGAGGCCTTGAAATCGCCAAAAATTGCAGACAAAAACAGTCAATTTTGAAGCAAAAACGAAACTAACATAACCAAAACAAAGTCTAAAGAGTCCTTTAAACATAAATGAGGTTTGCGCGAGATTTCCGGTAGTTATAAAGAAAAAAAGTAGACACCCAGAGAGTGAAAGTAAACAAGCGATATAAGTACACAATATAGTGGTCTATATGGGCAACAGCGGGCGATGTAGGTGGAGTTGAGTTAATAAGTTCTATGTATTGCCGGATCAAATGAAGCCCTTTAGTTTGTCAGAGATATCATATCCATTCGCAAGTCCTTTCCAAAAAAAATGACTTAAAAGAAAAATAAAGAAGCATTATTCAATATCCAAATCAATTAGTTTTGCCTTTTCCTAGTATTGAATCCTTTAAATGAACAAAAGAGCGGGGACTGCTTGTAAAAAAGACCCCAAATTTCACTCTCTTGGCCTAAAATGCTTTTGTTTTCAAGATTAAAAAGAAATGCACCAAGTTTACCTCTGATACAAGAGACATCTTTGATATTCTTATGACTAAAGAAATATCTTTCCATTCTTATTACTTAAGAAATATCTTTCACACTGTTTTATCATGTTTCAGACATATTCTCATGAGAGCTCACAAAGCACAAACTGCTTTTAAAATACACATTAATTTGTCGTTAAAATACATTAAAAATATTTGCAATAACTCCAGGTGTATCGCAATAGTCTAAATTATGGTGACGTTTTTCAGATGAGTTACGTACCGTTGATCACAAGTCATAACGTAACTAACACGTGGTTTCCTTATTGCCGTGTGCAAATTGCCTTGCCTTGTTTACATTTAAAGCGGGAAGCAAATGTTAGGCCAGGTCAGCAGTTGGGAAACTCATAAGTTCTCCACAAACTACATACAACAACATCTGTCAAATAAGTGAAATCTGCTGTGGCTGGTGAAACTGTCTCGAATCAAGTGATCCTTATGTAATGTAAGTGTGAGCATGCAGTTGATACACACTCTACACTGCGCGGTGGCATCAAGCTGGTACTCAGTAGCTTTAGAGCATCGCTGGCTGTCATCATGTAACTCTAGCATGTTTGCGAAAAGGAGTTACCGCTAGGTGGGAGGAGCTTAAAAATGTAAATGATGTCAGTCGGTCTAAAAATATGTCGTCGCAGTCTACTAAGGGCACGTTTGCCTTCCTGCAAAACCTCATGAATGTGCAGTTCCTGTTGTACATCAAATACATGCACTGAAAATCACAATAGATCACATTGCCAAAAAAATATGATTAGAGTTGTAATCTCTGTAAATGTTTAAAGATTTGTCGCTGCAATGTTTATATTCGTCGTTATGAAACTCGAATGAGGTCGACCGGTCATGACGCATTGGTGATAGCTCTTAAATGATCTCCAAAAGCCTAGATGTAACACGTGAGTGCTTGCTCTAAAAGCTTATTTCAGGCAACACATTTTCTCAGTCTGCCATATCTTTCTTAGCTGTAAAGGCAGATTTTTCTCTGGAAAATTAAGGATACCCATAGTTCACTATGTACACTAAAAATAAAGGGAACAATGTTCCTATGACGTACATCAGTAACAGAAAGTGTATTGTTTACATAATATGGGAGCACTGCGCATGCTCTTTCCTAGATGGCTGCTGTAGTAAAAAAAATAATGTATTGCAAAATACCATTTAGCTCTTGATATTGACAGACCTTGCTGTAATCTATAATGAAAAAAAAAAACTAGGCCAGAAACCCAAATGAAATGCCATACCAAAACACCAACTTCATTGAGAGCTTTCCTCTCAATATGTGGGTCAATGCTAAATTTCAGAACTCACCAATCACACTAAAAACGTAGCATAGACTGCGAAGAATCTTTTGTTAAAGTTTGGATTGACATAATCTCTCTTTTAGATAGACCAGGTTTCTCAAACGTACATCTATGAAAGCGGTACTTTTTGTGTGTTGCTTTTTCAAACGTTGGCACCACCAAACAGCATTTATATTTTCCTGATACAGTGATAGCAGTTTATTCACGTCTTCAGCATCACAAATCATGTACATTTTTTTACTTAAAATTATTTGTGTTATAACCAATGGGCATTAGAAATTATTAATTGCCTTTTCAAACGTGTTCGTGGAACACTCCATTTATGACACCTTTAACATCTGAAATCTGATTTTCTGATGTTTTTTTTTTGCTCTGAACACTATTTTGAAGTTCACTTTCGCCCCAATTTAATGAAAGTTTACAGTATTATTCTGCAGAGTTGAACATTTTTTTATCCTTGGGAAATAACCTAATTAAGAATCATACATTTCTTTAGAAAAATGGTCCTGACACTAGAAAAGATGTATAGTCCATTAAGGTAATAGAGCATCCTCACTACTTTAACTTTTACCCCACAGGGTGTATTGAAAATCATCACTGGGTTTAAGAATCGATTTGTCTTAGTGATTGTGGTAGAAAATCCTAATCCCTCCAGCTTGCCCAAAGAGAACTTCAGAAAATTTGATTGAACACGAATGAAGCTCCCTATTTAAGAAAAATCCAGCATTTTAAATAAAGAAAAAAAAGTGTGCAAGCTGCCATGCCTAATATCTGCTGCTGATAATGCTCCTGACCTCTATTTCAAATGTAATCATTTGTGTTTACTATAGCTGACAACACATTATCTAAATATAGCTTTTCTAACTGCTGCCCCCCCCCCCCCCCACCTTACCCTATGCTGTGCATCACTCTCCATCCACATAATTATTATAAGCCTACTATTTAATTTAGCTGTAGGTATGTCATTTATTTTTAATAATCTCAGCACACTGTTTCAAATTTATCTAAAGCATTATTGTTAATTTTGGATGTACAGGCCAGGTTTTATACTTTAATCTCATTTATAGCATGTGCAATGCGTGTACTAGAGCCTATAGATTTGCTACCTGAAGTACTTTACTAATACAGTACAATCACAAGGCATTTTCCTAGGTTGCTGTTTTTGAAAACTGCATTGTGAGAAATTGAGAAATTTATCACTTTCCACAATTGGATTTCATTGCTGTTGAAATGCTTGTCAGTCCTCAAGAAATCCAGACCTTCAAATTCAAAATCTTTTTTTAACAGTCAATCCTCAGCTTGAGCTGTTAGTGAAATTTTGGCTTGTACTACTTTGAGTCATATAGATTTGATAGTATCATCAGAGATCAAATGTGGGACTGAACAATATATTACATTTGATACAGAAAAGCAACAGGTTAATGACTTTTATGTAAAGCAAAGTGAATTTAAAATAAAAACAGAATTTTATTTTTGTGTTTTCAACTTTTATTTTTCTTAAAATATTGTTGTACAAAAATTTTAAATTTGCTGTGGACACAAGATTTTTTTTTTTTGATAAAACATGAGCTTTTAGGTAGACTAGCATACATAACTTTATCGTACACTCATAACATAATGAATGATAAACGTATTTCAATGTGTGGTTGTCTGCAGCTAACATCTTGACATTTATAAGCACAGCCGCAGGCATTTGTCCATTGTACTCACATCAATAATTATTAATCAAAGAAGGCTGATATAATGCCTCATCACACAAGTGCTGATAGGAAATTATCCGAAATATATATGTATAAATGCAAAATCTGACCAGTTTAAAACTAAGAGACCAGCCCAAGACTTACTTTTACACAGTGCACTTTGTTTAATTATTAATTTACATTTCCAGTGAGTTGATGTAAGTAAGTTGATAGACCCTGCAATCGAGAAAATGCTGAGCACCACATTGGTAAATCGCAAGCAGGCCCTGAAGGTTGTAAAGGAGCTGGATGCCTTCCCAAAAGTGCCAGAAAGTTATGTAGAGACGTCTGCAACAGGAGGAGGGTGTGAGTTTTTATTCTTTCTGTTGTCCATTTATCTTTCAGGGCTTAATTTTTTTAGTTCTGAATGTTCTTGCTATTACTAACTCTTCATTGACAATTGTTTTACATTGTATCTTGTCAATTGAGAACTTATGTGTTGCTTAAGAGCTGGGACATGAGATTTTAACATTATTTTGTCAGAAGTTGAACTTGTTGAACTGAAGTTCAACTCAGCAATTTATATTTATGTCAAATAGCTACAGGTTGAACAATTGTTGATACCGTTTTCATACACATTATGTACAATAGACATAAGTTAATCGTTAGTTGAACATTTTTTTTTCTTTTATTCTATTTTCTTTTCCTCATGCAAGTAAACTATTCTTATTAAGATTAATTGCATTCATAAAAGCTTATTTATAACTTGTGAGCCCCTGTAAAAAATGTTTTTTTGCTCAAAGATTTCACCACAGTAATGATTTGCTGTTAAAATTCGTCTCTACACTTTCAGTGTCTATCTTAACGTTTGTCCTGATTGGCATACTAGTCCTCTCCGAAGTGAGCTACTACGCTAGCACTGAGCTTGAGTTTGATTATTTGGTGGACACAAACTATACCGGGTAAGTTCCAGTCTTGACACTAGGAGTGACATTGAATCGTAGTTGAATCTAAAAATCTCTATTTTGCCTTCAAATAACTTTGTGAACAATGCCATGATAACGTATGACATAATCATTTACTTCAGGAAGGGGATGGAGGAGGTTTTCCAGATCTCTATCATTTTTAAATCTGTTGAAAAAGTCTGTGGCTCACAGGGCCAGCTAGTCTATGATACAGTTGTATATTTTGACGCCTGTCCAGAATTCCTTCCCCTAATGTGTTCCATTTTTGCCCTGGACCCTAACCTGGTAAGTCCAACCTGCATCAGCAATAACTTCCTTTCTTCATCCGACCTGACAATTTGAGTATTTCACTGTCTCTATCTGATGGGAGAGAAGGCTGTCTACTCCATTCAGTGATTTTAGTTAATTTATTATCATAATAATCAAGACAGTCAATTGTCATTCTATGTATATATATAAATATATGATTTTTTTTTTAAATTTTGCAAACAAATAATTAACCATGATACTAATTTATCTCAAGGAACTAATTATAAATGTACAACATTGTATGGAATAGATGCGCATGTTTCTTAATCTTTACACAAAGGGCACAGACGAAAAAGAGAGACTCCACCATAGCTTCATCTGATCAAAAGTACAAGGGAAATCTAATTGAGTGTCACATTTCTTCTAGAGAACAAGGCTTTAATCATAAATCTTATATCACTTTCTATAAAAAAAAAATTGTAAATAAGGTTTTCTCACTTCAATTAAAAATTTGAATCTAAAGTGAAGTGTAATCAAACGGAACGCAGTCAATTTATTTGTCACATATATAAAGTTATATATTATAGACAAATAAAATATATTGACTCTAGCGTGAGTTCAGTGTGTCCCTAAATTAAAATTATCAGAATTAAAGCTTTATGCTTTGTTGCAAAGCCTAGTATTACATGTTATTTAATATCTTGTGTGTTTTGTTTTCTCAGGAAAGTGAAACTGAACATTGATATGACAGTTGCCATGAAATGTTATCGTGAGTAACACTAGCAGTCAGACAAAATCATCACTCTCTTGCTTTTCTAGTCTGAACTAGCTCCTCACTCTTTGTTGTGGAACTGTGCAATTTTAAATTAATTAATTTACATTTTTTTTTTTGCAATAGATTAAATTTTTATTTATTATTATTGTATGCAATCAAGATTTTACAAACTAAAATAGTCCCTAAGAATTCAAATTGATATGTGAATTCTAGGATTGATTTTGAAAGAATATCCCCTCTTTAAACTTAACATTCTCCATCTGTGTCCCTCTGTCTCTCTATCTGTCTGTCTGTCTGTCTCTCTTTTTCTTTCTCTCTCTCTCTGTCTATCTGTCTATCTCTCTCTCTTTCGCTCTCTCTCTTTCTTTCTCCCTCCTTTATAAAGGCGAAGAAAAACAATGTCAAATAGTATTCAGATCTTGAGATCAAGTCGAATCTATTCCCATCCCATGTCAGATGTTGGAGCAGACGTGCTGGACCAGACGGGCCAGGATGTGCTTGGCTTTGGCTTCCTTCAGGAGGAGGAAGTCTACTGGGAGTTGTCACCGAAGCAGCGTGAGTACCAGCAGATGGTGCAGAACACCAACAGCTTTCTGACTGAAGAGTACCACGCTTTGCAGACAGTGCTGTGGAGATCGGGAAACCCAACCTACAACATGGGGATGCCTGAAAGGTATGATGTCTGGAGATTCTGTAACCATGCTAAGTTTATGATTTAAATAGGAAGCCTGGTTTATATTTTTGGGGGGCATGTGCAAATGGTAGAAAGAAAAGTTTGATATTTCTGTGTTCCTCCATCCTTTTTACGAGTAAACTTGCCAATGTTGATTGAGTGACTTGCAGGTTAAGAAAATCAATGTGATGTTTTCACAACCAATTGACCTATGAAGTATACCCATGGCAGTGGTAGTATATTAAATTTTTAGATCAGTTTCTTTTACAAAAAGATAAACAAAACAATAAAAAATGACATTGTTGATGGACTTTAAAACCTGATCTAGTGTAAGAGTTATCAATGAATCAGTGGTATATTTTTTTTATAAGAAGCCAGAGATAAAGTGAAACGATAAGAAAAATAAACTTTCAAAGATAGTAAGAATGCTATGAGATGAGATGTTGCATAATGTTAAGTGGGAAATACTTTTATGCTGCTTATGGATAGTAAACAACCTGTAACAAAGATCTCCTCAGAGGGTTAGAGGGATACAAAAGCTGGAAGTTAATCATACACAGCCTGCAAACCATACCCCAGACTGTGTGGACATCAAGTACTGGCCTTTATATTCAGCTCAAGCAGGTACACTTTCAGATTGAGGCATAGTAAGGAAATATCTTTTTTAACTCATGTCCTGCTAACGTAAAGGGGAGGCTAAGGGCCATGTGGTACAGTCACAGCTGTCTAGTTCCTTTGTTTGCTCTTCGATCATTGTAATAATCACATGCCAAGGAAGCAGGTTCCCCATGTATCAGTAACTTCAACTACCCATCTCTGTAACATTGCAGTTCCAACAGATGTGCCTAATTTGCACATATGTTCTTCATACCTCAGGGGCTCTGGATCGCCTACCAGTAGTTCAAACAGGGAAAAAATTGTCACCTTTTCATTGGTTGATATTCTTTAGAAAAGAATACATAAAAAGTCCTCCAAGTATATGAGATTGGGTTGTTTAGAAGATAACAGTGACGTTGCAAACAGGCCTGCCAGTCAACCACTAATAATAATGGCGTGCAGCACTGGGCTCAGAGCCTCAGCTTCTTTTACATGTAATAAGTAATTGCATCATAGGCAGCCGCCCAGGAGTTATTGTCAGGTGCTAAAGCTTAAATATAATGGGTGCACACTACTAGGGTTTAAATTCCTTTCTCAAGGACATAAAATCAGTGTTAACTTAAGTATTTTGAGATTTCATAGCCTTGGAATATCCTGTTCCAAAATAAATCTTATATTCAGAGAAGATCTGAGTCTATGTATTGGATAATTTGATTTCACTTTCAAAGGCTCCTCACATGTCTTAAAATTTAAATACTGAGATACTCTTTATGTCAATAATAAAGGCCTCTAGTAGATTGCTCATCAACTGAAATTCTAGGAAATTACAGAACTCTTTGTGATTTACTCTTATTAATTAATAAAGGAAAAAAAAAAAATATAACTTGGTTTGTCAATACCACATTACGATTTTTATGTTCTACAGCTTTTCTGTTGTGCTAAAGGTTAATGTAGGCTTTAATATCATAAACAATGTGACCACATTTCTGTTAAACTATCATTACTACCCAATTTTTTCAATATTTCAGCTTTTGGGTGAAAGTCTATCCCACAAAAACTTTTTTTTTTTTGAACTGACACAGTATTTGTTGTCTTATTTCTTCCTCTGTTTCTAGAGAAGGTTTAAACCCTCCAGGCAATAAAAAATGCTTTTGCAGACTTCGGGGCTCTCGCTTCTTTGAGTTGAACAAAAAGTTGCTGGCAACTTTCACATCACGGCTGGAAAGTAAGGGCTTGATCCTTTGTATCAGCTTCCTCGGTTTCTTCCTAAAACTCTTTTGGTGTTAAATGCTTATGTCAGATTCCCTCAAAGAAAATGAAGTAAATAAGCTTCTCAGTTGGCATTGATTAATACAATATGTCAAATTTATGCAAGAAGTTATTGTACACTTAATTTAGAAATGAAACATTCACAATGATGTTTGCAGAAGATTTCAATTTTTATGCAATTTAATAAGTAGAGAGAGGGGAAAACCATCAAGAATGTATTTAAAATCAAGTAGAATTTATCTAGTATAGGTTCAGATTAACACCCTTCTCTCAATTTTTTTGTTGAAAGAGAGAATGGGAAGAGCTATGGCATAACTAGATATGTAGTGGTGAGATTATAAATACACAAAGAAATTCAAAAATAAAAAACATGCAGGCCTCAACCAAAACAGTTCAATACTTTGCTTGATCCACTGAGGCTTTCAACGTTCTTTTTCGCCATAGCTTTTTTTTTTACATAAGAAAGATTTTTGCAGCTTCATTAATGGCCTCTTCATAAAATTGATTTGAAACTTCTTGATCCACTAAAATTTGATTTCACATAACTGTATGTTGTTTTTCATAAATATTATACTCGACTTGAGGCTGCACAATGTGCTGGAATTATGAGCCCCAAGCCTCAGCTCATGTTCTCCCTCCAAATGGACGTACATTGGCAACACAACAAGCCTGATATCTGATACTTTCTGGACTTGAATTTTATTTTCCCAGATCTGTTCCAGTAATTCCCAAAAGGCCATGCCACCCACTTAGCTATGATGATGGACAATTCAGGTAGATGCTGAGCTTGGTATAGCCTCAAATCAACTGCTTATTTTGTGGAGTAAAGCTGCGTAAATAGAAATGTTCATTAAAAATTTTACCTTTGGTAGGAGGTCTCTTATTTTCCAAAGCTCAAAAATCTAAGCTTACTGCTCGTATATAAATTCCTGCTTCAATATTTGTAAAAAGGTTAAAGTTTTCATTAATTTTAGGTTTGTTTTGCAAATAATTCTAACCTTGGAGTTTCGCTGTACTTTTAATTTGAATCTTGACAGTTTTGTGTGAAGTACTATTTCCATTGGGCTTTTTATCTTATGATTTCCCAACAGATTTATAATTTCAGTCACAGAATCGATGGCCATTTCTCATTTGGTGAGCCACTGCATCTGGCCTTATTTACCCTCTTGATGGATCTGAAATTACAACAACTTACAGTGAAGTGACTGCTCATATGTGACAAGTTTGTGTAAAAATGAAAAATTTTTCGTTAGAATCTTGTGTTCTACTGTCGGTATGCCTGATTACATAAAAACTTGTATGTAGATTTTGTCTTTGTTTGTTTTATTATCTTTTACATTTTTTGTCGAACAAGTAAAAATTTAAAACACTTGGTCAAAGATTAATCTGTCTCTAGTTAAAAAAAATAGAATTAGATTTCAAAGAAAATGAAACAGGACTATGGCTTTACAAAATATTCCTGTTATGGCATTTTTAAAATCTAACATCATTAAATTCTACCAAGCAGCCAACATCGTAGCTGTTCAGCTTTAATTCAGCAGAAATGCCCACATTGCTGTCTTACAAGGCAACAGACACTTTTAGCTTTTGATCCTTATTTGAAAGCTGGTGGGACATTTTTCTCTGCATCCCACCCCCATATCCGTTGCCTGAAGCTCAGTGTGTCTGGCATTAATTAAGGTTGTCTTTTTAGCGTCTGGAAGTAGAAAAGTGAGAAGAGAATTGTAAGGTGAAGAGGGAGCTAAAGAGCCCTATAACAGAGTAGAAGAAGAGTGATGTCTTTAAGTGGAATCTTTCCAGCTATAATGTCCATGGAATTAGCAGGGGAAGATCTCAATAGCAATGAAATTGAAAACAATGAAGGATCAACAGTTTTGATTTTTTTCTTATATTCTCTTCTTTTTTTCTTCTTCTGTTTTAGGTTATGTGCTTTGGGTGTTATTCTGCTTCTGAAACTTCTTTGTTAAATATGTTTATTCCCCTTAAAAGTTTCAACACTGGTTTTGCAGAACTGCCTATGATCCCACAAAATTCGGGAGAACTGGATTTGTTGTTCTACTTCCCAGACACTCGAATTTACCCGCAAAATCTTGGATTTTTTCATGCCTGTGTTTTTATTTTTTTTTTTTTTAGCATTTAGACTGACCCAACATAACTTGGGGTAGGCATCTCTGATTCCAATCACAAACACATCAAAATTGAGGAATCCTTGTTCATTTATTATTTTAAACGGTACTTTATTTTCAGCAGTGTTCCTTTCATTTAATGTTTTTTGTAACTCTTTTCTTCATTTTTGTTACTATACAGTGTTGAGGTTGACATATTTGATTTAACTTAGATTTAGATTTTAAGGCACACGAAACATGATTTTTACTCTCCTATTCTCCAGATCAACATACTTTTCAGTATTTTATGAAAGTTGTCCCAACAGAAGTGAGAACATACAGAGCAAGTGTGAACACATACCAGTTCTCTGTGACAGTAGAGAGTGAGTTAGAAAGTACAAATGTCTTACTGACTTTTCTGGCTAGATAGGTGGTTCTAGCAGATTTTTTTTTTTGTTTTTTTTTGTTACTCATAAATTTGCTCTTGTTTCAAAAAGACGTAATATTGGCTAAGTCATATGAAGCTGAATTTTTCTTCAATCACATCCATCTGAGGCAAGTTGCTTTAACAGCTGGAATAAATCTTCTATAACTATATGATGTCAATGAAAGCTGCTGACCTCTTAGATCTATATTAAATCTCAAGAGTAGCCAAAAACTATTTTGAGTTTATCATACATCAAGATGCCTTTGGAACAATCAAGTTCTAAGCTGTTAAACCCATTCACCATGCCTCATTTGTAAGAAATGTCAAGCATAACTCATACTTAAGCTTTAAATCACTGTTTCCATTCTTCAAATTTGTCGTGTCCTTTAGCATATTCTATAGTGTAGATCAGCTAGGTCTGTAAACATGGTGTGACTAAAAGGTTGATATTATGGTTACGATTGTGTTCAAAGTGTTAGGTATTATTTTTTTCATCACCCAGAATCGCCCCATCAGTCACAGTGATGGAAGCCATGGTGTGCCAGGTATCTTTTGTCAGGCATGATCTTTTCCCTCATTGATGATACATGGATCAAAGAAGTCCAATAGGCCATTCTGGCAGTTTGTTGTGCGCATGTGTGGGATTGTTGGGGGAATATTCTCTGTCTCAGGTTGGTATTGATATCATATGCAAGAAGTATTTTGGCAGAGGATTTGTGTGTTTATGAGTTGTATAAAATCATTCATTTTTTTTTTGTGCTGTACCAGGAGTATGTGAATTAAAAAAAAAAAATATGTTTGATTAAAACTCATGTCCTGCAAGCGCGGTCCTACAGGTAAGGTGAAAAACTACCCTTGCCACAGTCAGTTAGCTTCTGGACCGGGTACCTGGCAATGCAGATTACCTGTGTTGGTACTGTACGTATTGTAGTTTGCAACAAATCATCTAGGTAGACTTTGTTGCCAAAACAAATTATAGGTTTTATTTATTTTTTCAACCTTGACAACTTTTTTAAAATGGTTCTAATGAGTTTATGAAAGGATGCACTACAGACATAGGCTTGGAGAAAAATAAGAAGGTCAAAGGAGAGTTTGATTGGATACAATAATTTCAGTTTAGATTAATTAGCAATTCCTTTGATGACAAATTGGATTTGCAATGAAAGTAAAACACATATGTAATTAATTTAGTGTGTGTGTGTGTGAGAGAGAAAGAGAGGGAGGGAGTGGGGTGGTTGATAAGAATCCACGCAGGAAAGGATTATAAATCATTTTTATTGGTGAAGAAAACTTTGAGTCTAGTTCAGTCTCCTATCTAAGCCAAAGCCTCAAGAGTTAGTCCCGAGAAGTCCTTTTGTTCAAAGAAACTATGTAACTATACAGATACAACTAAATACAAGTACAATGTAGTTCTATTATAAGAGTGGGCAGGGGTGATAAAGGAGACAATAGATAAGAAAGAAGGCAATCAAAACCAAACAGCAAAGTCCACTCTCGAGCTTGTCAGGTGCTCCCATAATTTTTGTTTCAAACAATTTAGGAGACAACATCTGAACGCTCAAACCAAGCTTTCCCTTCCATTGGACAGGTAGTGACAGCTGACAGCATGTAAAAATCACCAACAACAAAGGCAAAGGTCTAAAAATACCTTCACACACACCACGCTCTCAACTCATACCTTACTTTACATTCGGTTAACTCCTCCCTTTCTTACTCTGGAAGTTTAACAGTGACAAGAGGCTGTGATTTACTTCTTGCACAAAGATTGGTTCGGTCTTAAGTTATAACAAAAATTGGCTAATCAGGTTGCTTTATATCAAACACTGATACAAGCTGGAATCTACATGATTCAAGCAAAGCCTGGGGGCAGTGGCTGTGACTTTGAATTGAGAGTGGAGGGTGCAAGGTGGGGTGGGGGCAAGTAAGAGGAAATGGAAGGGCCATGTGGTAAAGTCACCGCTGTCTAGTTCTTTTATTTGCTCTTTAGTCTTTGTAACAACTACATGCGAAAGAGGCAGGTTTCCCATGTGTCTGTAACTTCAAATCTCCATCCATAACATGGTTCCGACAGACATGCCTAAATTGCAATTGTTCTAAGCCTAAGGGGCTCTTGATGGCCTCTCAAAAGTTCAAAGATGGGGAAATTGTCACCTTTTCATTGGTTGATATTCTTAGAAAAGGTATGAAGTCTGCTGGGTATGTGAGCGGGGAGATAAGAAGATAATGATGTTTCAAACAGGATGACCAGTGAACCACTAATAATAATAGTACCGCAGCACCCAGCTCCGAGTTTCAACCCATGCCTTTAATGGCATCATAGAGCCCAGATTATTGTCATGGAAAAATTAAATACAATGGGTGCAGAGGACCAGAGTTAAGAACTGAAGAAAAAGATATTATCAAGCTCTGAAAAATGATCTGATCCCAATTCATAATGGCAAGATTTCTTTTGGTGAAGCAATAGAAATTTTTCAAAGATATATGAATCAAAAACTATCTTTAGACATCACCATTTAAGGGATTACTCTCTTGAACACATGATCATCAAAATTTTTAAGCATTCAGAATTTGCCTTGTATACTTATACATATGTGTCTGAAAGACAAAGCTACTCTATCACATGTTAATCGAATCCTACCTAAGAGGTCACTGCAGATTTTTTTAATAAAACAAAGTTTTGTGTCAAAAAACTATTTTTATATGACTTAAGTTCTCCTTCACTGCAGGACAAACACGTTTTTTTTTAAATATTCACTCCATCAAACTCAAGATAATAATCATTCAATCTCAAATGAGAAATAATCTACAATATTCAATTGAGGGATCATTTTGCAAATTAACTTAATAAGCCATTTCTGTAGCAATCCTGAGAAGATTCAAGCAATCGTCAATCCTAACTCAAAGTTTAGATCTAGTCTAGGCCTTAAAACTATCAAAAATTGCCCACAAATAGAGTCAATTTTCGAAGCGCATTAGATTTATTTCTAGTCTGAAAACAAAACTGAAATAACCAATTTAAAGTTATAAACAGTCTTCTAAACATACTTGAGATTTCAGGTGAAATTTTCTGTAGTAATGGGGAAAGAAAGTAGACATCCTGAAAGTGAAAGTGAACGCATGATGACAAGCAATACAGTACTTAATATAGTGGTCCATACCAGCGGCGACTGGGATGTAGGGGGGGAGTTGAGTAAAATTACTTATACATGTGTTCATGAATCTATCCAATTTTATAGAGTTTGCATTGCTTCTCTGCAGGAATGTTGAACGCACTGGTAGGATTTCTGGCAGACTTTGTCTGTTGTCGATTTAACTTGGACATCATTCCAGCCCTGAGTATGATGATGCTGTGTCATCTCAAGCTCGGCACCAGCAGCATCTCCTCTAGGAGCCTCCTGACATTCTCAGTAGCAGTTCGCCAGGGCTCTTACCACCCGTGGATGCCAATGGTGGCTCTTCAGAAACAGAGAGTTTTGAAATTTATCTAGTAGTCCGAACCAACAATCTGGATTGTCTTGACCACAACAAAGGAGTAGCATCTATAGCTGAAGCCTGCTTTATATTAGGTTGTTGTTGAGTAAATTATTGAAACTCTGTAATGCGGATCTGAAGGAAGGTAAAATTTAATGAATGTGTTACTCTTAGATTTGCCTCATATTATAATCAAAACTGAAGCATTTGACTTGTTTTAAAATGAACTTCTAACTGATCCGCTGATTGTGATTATATACAATGTGCATTGCATGAATTTGACTCAAACATGTTGAGATTTTTTTGTTTTCCTGTGTGCTTTTAACTGAACATATTAAATTTTAGTCTACAACGCAATATCCAATTTTCCTTATACTGTTTTCTACGATAGCTTTTTAGCAGGAGAAGCAATGATTTGTTAAAAACTTTAGCTTATTTAACTTACTAAAAATTTTTCTTTCTGAACTAAATTCAAGAACAGCATTTCAAAGATAGAGATAAGCAATTATGAGTTTGTCAAGTACCTACTCCAAATGAGTCGCCCATAAATGATCTTAAGTGGTCCTGGTATCATGTTGTTTTAACAATCCAAAAAAAGAACTTTATTTTTAAATGATGTTAGGTTGATGTTGTTGTTGCTGTTGTTTTCTCTTTGTTTTCTTATATGACTGACTGTGAGACATTGTTTCTTTCTTAGTTAACACTTTTTTTTAGTGAAAACTTTTCTTTAAACATTTGGTTACATTAAAGTATGTTAAAGGGATTGGTTTTCTTTAACTTGAAGTCGCTACTTTTTTTTTTGCTCAAGAGTAGACCAAATTTTTTTATGTGCAATGTATGCTGCATGTCATTGCATTATCTGAGGCCTTGATGATTGACCTATGAGTAGATATGGAGAGAAGAGAAATGCTAGGATTGGACATTTGTTGAGCATAAAAGGTTTACCTCTTTCTCTTTGCATTTAAATATTTTTTGATATTATGAAGCTTTTATTTGACTCCAAAGACTTCCAAATATTCAGACTGAACTGCATTGCAACCTAGTATTAGATTTCACACTTAAAATTCACAGATAGTATGAGAGGAATGCTGAGCGGGGCAGAGAAAAGATGCATAATATGTTCATTACCATGTAATGTATAGAAGCAAGAGATAAATCTTTTGGTGCAAGGTTTTTTTTTTTTTTTTAAATTTTGCTGCACTTTTGCTTTTGCTTCGAACTTTTTCCTTAATATAAAAAAAAATGAAAAAAAAAATCAAAATAAATCATTTTCTTTTCATCAAGGCTGCTCATGTCTTCTGCTAGCAGAAACTGTCAGTAGATTACTTAAGATAGGATTTAACCTCTGGCACTCATCGGAACCTGTTTCTGTGATAGGATTTCCAGTATTAGTATCAAAAATTGAAACCTTGGCTGAGCCATTGCATCAAAACAAAAAGAATCTTGCTAGTACTTTTAAATTGTTGAACTATTAAACTGATATCACTTTTATAGGAAAGGTAGGGGAGATGTGGGAGAGTTGAGTCACTTTTCGAATTTTTAAAAAATTAGGGATCTTTTTACCCATGAACACAACACTTTAGCTCATGTTTAGCAAGTCTGATATAGGTGCTAACATTGGAGCACACTTGTTGAAAAAAAATCTAATTGCTTCATGCCTTTCTATGACATTACAATATACACCCACATCTGAATCAACTCTCCCTCCCTAAGGGAGGGTTGATCATAGCCTGAGGGAGGGTTGAGCATACGAGGGAGAGTTGTGTCATATGTGTTGGGCTGTAATCAAAAACTGATTTGGATGAAAAAAATGACAGTCTGTCAATTAGAGATTATGTACAGTTATTAGGTAAGCCCTATTATTACTATTACTAAAATCAACGTACTACAGACAACTGAAATGATAGCACAAGTAGGCCCTTGCCTGTGGATTATATAATTCACACACAAATCATAAATTTAATGCCTTCAATTATTGGCTGCTTCAAACATTTCACCTAACTTACTACAGACAATTGACATCATAGCACAAGTAGGCCCTTGCATGTGGAATATGTAATTGACACACAAATCATGGATTTAATGCTTTCAATCATTTCACCTAAAGTATGTTAAGGTCTCCCAGATTAACAGGAAAAGTCATGATGTGTTTTGTTCGGCTTGTTGTGCCCTGGCTGTTTGGATTTGGAAAAACAAAGTTCACATCAGCCAGAGGAAAGCTAGCGGCTTCTTCTTCGCTAAAAACAAATTTGCTTTGTTTTCCAAGCCTTTTGAGGAATTTCACTTGGAGATCATCTTCTGAATCTGGACATTCAAGCACTTTTGCTACATAAAACTTCAAAGTTTTTTTTTGTTGCAAAACGGCAAAGTATGTAGGCATTAAGACTGACGTTTGAGACCTGAGTAAGCTCAATGGTAGGGTCATCTTCATCTGCAGGTACTTCGTTGTCACTTGGCAAATTGCACAGTTCGTTAACATCCAAATCCTCTGAATCAGAAGACTCTTGGGTTAGTTCAAAAATTGATCGTCTGACTTTGTTCTTCTGTGTTTGTAATTTTGGGGCTTTGCGTGACGCAATTTCATCTCTGTTAGGTGTATCCGTCACCACTTTAGAGTATCTCCTTCTGCGACAATTCGGTGCTGTTTTACGTGCTTCAGCTTTCGGAAAAGGAATTATTTCTTGGGGAGAAGTATAGCACTCACCATCTGCAGCTTCAGAAAGTATGTCTCTACCTGGTGTGGTTTGGGATCGTGGGATGGCAGATGTGCTTGGAATAGCGGTTGCATTTCTGGTACAGGTAGTTGGAGGCTGTGTCGGACTTGCAGGTGTGGCTGGAGAATGTGTCCGTACCTCAGGTTCTTCCACCATTGTTGGATTTGTTCCGTCGTTTTCGTCACTGGAGTTCTCTGTTTGAGACGGTTGTTGGTTGTTTGGTGTCACAGTCACAGGTTCATCTGGAAAAACGAAACGTTCAATTTCTTCTTCAAACTCTGGTTCTGGTGTAGGCCTATCAGTCACATTCGAAGCTGCAAACTCTGTTTCTGGGAAGACTTCGTCGTTGTAGGGAAATATTCCTGTACAACTAAATCCTGAATTGATATTCTCAGGAGTGAAGGCTTTGTTGTGGGCTTCAGCCGCAAACCGAGGAATGTCATAAATTGTAACTGTTTTTGCTGGATATGATCTGATCCAATTGTCCATAGCTTTGTTGTAGGCCTTCTTGAAAGGCCCAAAGCAGGTGCGATCCAACGGTTGTAACTTTGGCTGGTATGAGGAGGTATTGTGAGGAATACTATTACATTCTCTCTGGCCTTATCTACAGCACTCAGTGAAATATGTGTTTCGTGATTGTCCATTATGATCAGGATTTTATGTTCCTTGCCGCACCGAGTGAATTTTATTATGTGGTCGAGGTACTGAAGAAAAATCTCCTCATTTATCCAACCTCCTGATCTGGCAGCTCCAGTAGACCCATTTGGCGCCTCCTTGATGAAACGCTCATTGTATTTCACCCTAGGAAATATGAACATAGGGGGAATCACTACGCCTGCCGCACTGATACCATACACAACAGTAACTAATTCCCCTCTTTCAGCTGAGGTTACAGAACCAACTCTTTTTGTCCCAAGACCTGTGACAACACTTTCAGGTTTTTGGACAGTGTGGAGTCCAGACTCATCAATGTTATAAATGTCCTGTGGGACAAATTTGTGTTTGTCCATGACTCTGGCCAGATTAGTGAAGAACTCTTTGACAGTGTGTTGGTTAAAAGCGCTGGCCCATTGATGTGGCTTCTGGAGATCGTATTGTCAGTCTGTTTCGTTCTTTAAATGAAAGCCAGAAATGCTGGCCCGCTTTTTTGTTTGTTTCCCATTTAGGGGGAATGTTGAGGTCATTTGCTTTGGCAAATAGGTATGCAACCTCTTGTACTTTGGATTTGGACAAGCCATAGAATTGCCCAGCAAGCTGCTTTATATGCTGGCTTAGGTCTGTTTCCATTTGGGGTGTGAACACCATGTTTTTTAACCGGCAATTGACATATCCGAAGACAGCATCAGGGTCAGCTTTCTTTTTGTTGACGAAACGCTGGAAAGTTGTGCGGTCAATCTTGAAATCTCTAGCCGCACTCCTCACACTTGTGTTATTGGTGGTCATGTACTCCAGAGCCCGCTCTAGGATATCAAGTGATTAATAGTAAGTTGTAGCTTAATTTTTTTTTTGGACTGTTTTCAGTTAAATGTGTTACAAAATACAAAATTATTTTGATTCATATGTTTTTCATCTGTAAATTTTGTCCTGCTAGATTTCTTTGTCTTTTCTCCTTCCTTATCATTTCTTCCTCTTCATGAATCATTTAGCGAATTTTATATGTTTCTTATATATATAGATATATTTCTTTTCAGAAAAAAAAAAAAGAAATGATGGTTCGTTGTGGGATATCTGTACCTTTCTACACAACCAATGCCTAGTATCTTTTCTTGTATAATATTTTTCGTCTCTGTGCAGATGATTAGTTAGATGTTTGGATGATTTAAAAATCTTGTTTTGTTAGTTAAGATTTTGAAAGAAAGAATCTACGCGGATGCTCATTTTGAATTTATGAAAAAGAAAGCAGAAAAGTGATAATTGAACGGCGCTTGTGTGTGTGTGTTTGAAAGGGAAAGCTTTCTTTGTCTCCTAAATTTGTTTCGTTTCAGTCAATTCATTGCTAGGAACAAAAAAAAAAAAGAATATGTTGATATTATGCTGAAAAAATTTATGTATTGCATACAGTGTATATTAGTTGACACAAGTTAGCAGTCATGTTCAGAATTATTGTGTTATAAAATACCATTGTTTCTCAGCTGAGTACATATTTTACTATTATATTTGAGCTCAAACTTAAAAAAATAATAAAATTTACAAACAAATTATTCCCAAATTAGCTAGTGTTTTCATTTGCAACTTTAGTTATGTTGAAGTTTAGAATGAAATAGTTGTGTTTGCAGTCTCTCTGCTTTTGTTTCAATCAACGATGAGATAGAAAGAGGTTTAAGAACACTAAGAAAGTTTTTTTTTTTTTATATTAGAAGAAGAAGTAATGAAAACTTGCAAATCTGGTCTACTTTTGTTAAGAAGTGGCCACAGATGTGTTTCAGGCATACTTTTTCATTTTAAATAATTGCAAAACAAAGATTTAATGAACTTTTCTTTTAATTTTTGTCTGACTTCCAACTAGTATTGAATTTCTTAATTACAATGGAGAAAAAAAGAGAAGGTCAAAACTGAGTATGGAGATCTTTTGTGACTCCATAAATATCCAAGTAGAATGTGAATTGAGAACTCTGGGGTTGTATGTTTGCTTTTGCTGTTTTTTCTTTTGCCTTTAAAGCTTGTGGAAGAAGACACACTTCTAGCTTCTTTTCAGGCATAAAGTGGCTCAAATCCTAGATTCAGACTTCATA
>JAWDGP010005402.1:92500-152604 GCA_033675545.1 Elysia crispata | reverse complement strand
AATGAGATTAGTGAGAGAATAGTCCTTGGTGCCTCTCTGAGGTTTTGCGAACTATATTACTGTGCAGATGTCTGTATGTTTCTTTTAGAGTCTCTCAGTTGGTCTATTTTTCATCTCCTCTTTTCTCCTTTCCTTTTCCCTGTCTTCAGTTTTCCTTGCACAATCCTTATTCTTCCCGGAGTCGTCATCAATCAAGTTAGCATGGATATTTTTTGAAATCCTAGAAACCAAAAACCAAGTTTTGCAATTATTCACTATCCTCGTCCTCTACCTGAAGAGTAATGGTTTCTTTCTGTGCTGTTCCCTAGAGAGCGATTCTACTTTTTTTTTCCAGGCCCAAGCAACGATGAGGAAGAATTAAAAAACATAATCGATAGAAGAAAAAGATGAAAACATCAGAAATAAATAATGAAAAAGTCTCTGTAGTTTTTATTTCCTCCGGTATAGGAAGGACGTAACAAAAACAGGCCATGAAATAAATTAAAAAAAAGTGGTAGTTAAAGGATTGGGCTGAGACCAAAATTTATGAAATCTAGATTAACTTTCGGAAAATTAAACCCTAACAAAAAATAAATTATTAAGGTAAAAATGACAGAAGGCGAGAATGAGAGAGAGAAAGAGAGAGAGAGAGAGAGAGAGAGAGAGAGAGAGAGAGAGAGAGAGAGAGAGAGAGAGAGAGAGAGAGAGAGAGAGAGAGAGAGAGAGAGGAAGAAAGAGTGAGTGAGCGAGAGAGATAGAGAAATAGAGAAAGAGAGATAGAAAGAGAGACAGAGAAAGAGATAGGGAGGGAGAGGGTGAGAGAGAAAGAGAGAGAGAAAGAGAGATAGAAAGAGAGACAGAGAAAGAGATAGGGAAGGAGAGGGTGAGAGAGAAAGAGAGAGAGAAAGAGAGATAGAAAGAGAGACAGAGAGAGAGGGAGAGAGAGAGAGAGAGAGAGAGAGAGAGAGAGAGAGAGAGAGAGAGAGAGAGAGAGAGAGAAGTATTATAGAATACAATACGCGATAGTTTTTGGAGAAGTATCATTAGCTTTTTAAATTGCTTTAGTGCTGATAGGAAATTAAATAGATTCTATGGTTCTGACGGAATAGAAGCAGATTTTTTGGCTTTATTTTTGTTTCACATTTTGTTAAAATCTAGTTATTGCGTTCAATCTATATATTACGTACAGTAGTTATGTTGTTTCTCTTATCATGGTAAACTCAATATAAATGCAAACATGAAAACGATGCGTAGTCTGAATGGAACCAATAACAAAAAAAAATCATTTCAACTAAAACTTAACTGCGTTGAAACAAACAAACAAACAAAAAAACCCCCTTCAAGAGCTGTAAAAAACCTTTCCTTCCTAAAACTCACACCGCTTGGCAAGAATATCGCGACTCTATTTTGTCAGTCGACTCTACCATCCTGGATTTCGATAAGGGATTAGCCATCTCTTTTTTACGCTGTGCTTTCAACTGTGAAGTGACTGGCAGAATAAAGATCTATGGTCAACCACCAGAGTACCGGATCTGGCAAAGCAAGTGTGCCCGCCACAGAGAGGCCGATGTGAAAATATGCCACATTGGCCTTTGATAAACTGAAAAATGTTGAGGCACTGAACTCTGGCTGTTAATGAGTTTTACTAGCTCTCAGTGGACGGTTGAGAGGGCAATGGCGAGAAGAGGGAAAAAAATTCTTCTTGGGTAAAAAAAAAAAAAAAAAAGTAAAGATCCCAAAATGAGAGTTGATTTGCAGATTAATAGAAAAGGAATAAATTGACGAGATCAGAAAAGTGAGAAATGAAATAAGAGAGAAAGAAAGAGGGGAGAGAGAGAGAAAGAGAGAGGAAGAAAGAAAGAGGAGAGAGAGAGGAGATGAAGGAAAATAGAAAGAGAAAGACAGCATGCTAAAAAAATTAAAAGATACCTTAATTCATTAACAAGCCGATCTCTCCATTCCCTCCCCCTCCCCTCCCCCCTTTTTTTCTCTCTCTTCCTCTCTCTGTCCCTCTCTCTCTATGTTTCTGTACCTTTATCTTATACACATAGTTTTAAATCAATAATAATTTGATATACGAGCGTCATTGATGTGTGTGGAAAAGGAAACTCAATATGGAAAGGCAGCTTATTCTGTACTTTTCTCATTAATCGAAAGATCCACATAAACTCTTATTTGAAGAGTTTACTTTGCAGCAAAATAGAAAATTGTTTAAATGTGCACTGCATAGCAGGAAACCCTAGCCGCCTTCTTAATTTAACCTTTATGTTGATGAAGAAGAACATATAAAATAATAGAAGGGTACCAGAAAAACTTGGAAATCTAGGAACGTTAAGAAGAAAACAATTGTATGGTATAAAATTTCACTAATTGCTTTGATTAAAATAGGAAACATAAAAAGTATTTTTATCAGCATTGTTAGCTGTTACGATTATCAGGAAAGAGTAACAGTATAAATAAATATTATAACGAAATGTAATTACCTTTGTTACATAAATAAAATACTAGACACTTTAATTTTTATAAGCAGTTCAAAAAGCCTGTGAAAGCAAATAATATCAGTGCAAATGAAAAAAAAAAATTAAAGAAGGTAGAAACAATAAAAAATGTTTTGACGTATATTAAGTAACAACGGAGACATTTTACTTCTCTTCCAACTTGAAATGTCACATCCAAATTGAGCAATAATTATCATTAAATCTATTTGTCTAGATAAAGACTCATTTGGGGTGAAGAAAGCATAAACATTGCTGTGAGTGGCACGGTTTTCAAACTTCTTCCTCTATCTAAGACAGTAATAATCCTCCCATCAAGTTTTTCACGAACTGGTGTTATAACTTTAGTGCTCGAGTTGTGACAACCGGATAGCGCCACTGGCCGCACAATTAACGCCTCCTTGTGATCATAAATCGCTCACATTATGACGGAAACGGAATTCAAATTTGACAAGTGCCACGTAAGTATATCGGTCTAAAATGAGCGACTGGCATTGTTTGGTTAATAAGTTCGACGGTTTGGCTTGACATTCACAAAAATGTTGGCCATCCATTTTTCACTTTCGATAATAAAAGGAAAGAGACAATGATCTTAAATAGTGTAGAAGAGAAACTGACAGTATTCCTCGAGAAAGTCGGAACTGAATGCAAATTGAGACAATAATGTGTGAAATATTTCCACCAAGGAATAAAGATACTGACATATTGCTCATACTCAATGTTGTGTAAGTATTCTTCTTCTTTCCAGAATTATAACACCACACACTTCGCTCTTTAAATACGAGAAAAATCTAAAAGGGAGGATTGGTACGAGTCTGTAGAAGGTTTAAGAACTGAAAATCTACAACTATCCATCTAGCATCTACTTCGTTTATGTGTTTGACAGAATGGGGAAAAACTGAAAACAAAAAACTGCAAGGACAGGGCGGAATGTGCAAAGGAATTTCGTAACGTAAGAAGCGTCACAGAATGCAGATATTATGTTCAAGGTTGGATCATTTCTGAATATCGTTAACTCTAGATTTCTCGTACTCCTTTAATATGAATCTTCGACTAACAGTCTGAAATAGATATGTTCACATTTTGTTTTTGAATTTTCAGAAAAATCGACTCATACTTTTTGTAAGCTTTTCTATCAAAAGAGGTGAATGCTTTCCTCCGAAGGACATGATTGGCATCAAGTCGAAAATCATGCTGCAGCACTGACAAAAATACCTGTATTCGTTTTAATATTTTTTTGTAAACCAAAGCTTGGGACCTTGTTATTTCTTGTTCTGTAATCACAACAAACATTATTTTTCAATATTGTTACCTTCGGCTTTTTCATAAATATGACTTTAGCCCATTATTCTTGCTCGTAAAATGCGCTGAACTTTGTGTTATCCTTCTATCATTATCACTATTATTGCGTGATCAGTTTTGTACGGCACAGAAGAGATCGCGGAAACCCTTCTGCCAGACATGACTTCGCTCATATACAAAAGATATACAAATGATTGCCACAACTTGAGTAATCATTTCTGACATGAAGGAAATTGAAAATCTTGGACATAAACACTCCGAGACTGGCAAGTACAGCGCAAACAAGGTGGTGTATGGTACGCCATTTCATACACATGATTGGAAAAAATCAAGGCTGCCCCAGTTTTGTGCTTGAAAGCAATTTGCCCAAAATAGACAGCCAAGGAGGTTATGATTTTTTTTAAAATCTTAAATAAGAGGTTGTGGTTGTCGCATGAAAACTTTACATTTTTTTTGAAGTTCATATTCAGTATATCAAGACAGTATTTAGTAATATATAGTTTAAACTGTAAAGATTGGTCTGATCTTTGTCATTTTTAAGAACATACTTGGGCACTAAAGAAAGGTTTATTTAAGCTCAAATCTTTACCATTTAAGGTTTTTTTTTTATCTTTCGACAAGGCTAATTCCTAGGGAAAACAAAAACGACAGTTGCTGCGATAGAACTCTTCATGGTTAATTTTTTTTAAATTCTAACATTTCAGGGAGCATCATCAAAACTTTCTAGCTATTCAAATCTTTAGTTTAAGTGACAGTTTGTCCGCCATTTTCACATGATACATTTACTTATACAAGGCAACTCCCGCACATAATACATTAACTTATACCAGGAAACATCCACACATCTTACATTAACTTATACCAAGAAACTTCTACACACAATACATTAAATTATACCAGGAAACTTCCACACATAATACATTAACTTATACCAGGAAACATCCACACATAATACATTAACTTATACCAGGGAATATCCACACATAATACATTAACTTATACCAGGAAATATCCACACATAATACATTAACTTATACCAGGAAATATCCACACATAATACATTAACTTATACCAGGAAACGTCCATACTGGCCCGTGTTTTCACAAGGATGAAAGCAGAGTTTTATGAACACAGCGCGCCATATCGATCATTCAAACAATAACACGATACTCTTGTACGAGCAGACTCCAATCTGAGGTACATCTTTAGACTCTTAGAGATATACGATATTTCATTTAGATAGCAATCTCTGGCTGGGAAAACCAAAACATGTAAAAAGAACAATCAACAATGGCGTAGAGAAGGTCAGAGGTTTGATAATATGAAACCTATTATTGAGTACATGAGTGATCTCATAGATAGGAAAACTGATCATGGTGAATTATTTTTAGTTTCTTCACTGGTATAGTTTTGATTGGGCAGCCACAACTTATTTGCAACTTAAATATATAATTTTGTCCGATTGACTGGATTCGTCGATTCTTTGATTTATAAAAGAGCCAGATTAAGAAATGAGGCGAGACATAGAGGAAAAGGGAGAGAGAAAAAATTACATATGCAGTTACAAACCCAGATCTTAGCTATGACCGACAGTATTTCACATTTACTGCACAGTAATTTGGCCGTTTTTTCAGGTCAACGACGCCTTGCCACCTAGGAAAAAAGCGATCTATTAATGCCCACATTTTCCTCATCCTTGAAGTGTTTCGAACCACGAAAAAAAGTTAAGAACAAGCCTTTTATCAAGAGGGCACCAACATGTCTAGAAAAAGAAAAGTAAAACACTGATAATTTCTATAAAATCCTAATGTAAACAGACAAATACAGCTATGCCCTGCTCTTCCTGCACTTTAAATGGAGCATAAACTAAGCTGTGTCTATCAATCGAACCTTTCAATTGATGTGATGTCACACAAGTAGAGACCAAAGGAAAACACTCTACAATCTCCGGACGTTTGATTTAGCTTTGCAAGTATTCAATGACAGGACGCATTAAATGATTCCATGTTTTCAGTTTCAACAGTTCAAAAGGTTGTTGGGTGCTACGCGCAGACTCAGATCAACAATTTCTAACAAAACTAGAAATAAAAATGCAATAGAATTATTTTATCTTCCTTGGAAGATGTTTTAAAATCAATGAGCAAAACCAAATTTGCTGGGTGGAGGCAGTGCGAATAAGGTGAGGCAGACCCTGCTTTAGACAAGCATATCCATGGAGCCTCAGTTTGTCAAAGAATTAACAGATGTTGTTAAATAAAACTCTTCCATGCGAGAACAAAAGAACTTTGTGTTTTACTCTAAGCCAACGCCATATAAAAGCAACATTTTCATAAGGCATTTCTACTCTTTATTAAACTGTGTTATGTTAGGTTTAGTTAGGAGTTAGGGACAATAGGATGAAGTTGTTTCAAACCATTTCTCAAACTTGGTGAGAAGAAATGACATTATGACTTTTTGCAACAATTTAGAATTCAACTCTGTGCTAAAGGAGACGGTAGAGTATGTAGGCAAGCACAGGACATAAGCCTTAAACATGATTCATCAGTTCCGCACTCTCTGTCCAATACAACTATATTTCAATGTTTAAAAGATTAAGTTTTCTTCTGCATATTTAATACTTCTATTTTATTTTTTAGAATAACAGATATGCACTGGACATTTCAATCCATACTTTTTCATTCTTCCTTTGATGTTCTTGAACATATAACTAAATTTATCACTCGCTTTATAGGACGAACAACAAATTAGGCAAAGAACAAAACAAAGAAAAGCAGAAGCGTTCTAAGAGAACGAGTTAGTTTTTACCTTTAGCAAAAGTTTGTTCCTTAGAGGTTAGATCTAGTGGTTATAATATGTTTAGTGTTACAACATTTGATGTGTATCTCTAACCGCATCAAACGTTGTGGAAAGTAATAGAAGCGTTTTACATCTGAGGCTAGTATTAAAAGTTTTCAGCCAGATTTAAAGAAATAAAAAGTTTGAGGGATGGAATGAAATGAAATCTGTAGATTTATATATATTTTTTAACTGATCGGGGAGTTTTGATCGATTAGACAGGAGATAGATCGACAGTTCAGCGTGGAGCAAAATAAACTGATCGCCGAGAATAGGGTCGGAGATTGCAACAAAAACCAAACAACAAAAAAATAGCTTTTTGTTTAAAACTATATTTGCATTTCAATGGCTAAAAAGTGTCTTAGTTTTTTTTTTAATCAATTTTCGGTGATTTTTAAATATCAAAGTACATGAATTTAATATTACTATTATCATCAACACCAACAAAAACAAGTTTTACAAAAACAGCAACAGCAATTTCGATCGTTTGCTGTCAACACAATCGTTGTCCTTCATCATCCTCATCAAAACCACCATCATCACCACTACCATTGTCAAAATCAACGATGACACCATCATCACAATCCTTGAACTCTGATTAGTGCTATAAAAAATTGCTCAACTCGAAAACTGGTAACCTTCTTAAAATAATATGTTTACATCATTCAAATAAAAAGCATTCCTGATGAAACATTTGAAGACAGAAAAAAAAAAAACCTCACCGAAAAGATTAAATTTTGTTAACTTTAAGATGCTCGATCATCCCAACGCTCAGGAAATATCAAAATGCTGTGGAGTGCTTCTCGCATCTCCCACCAGATAAAAGAGAGCTAATTTTGTGATATATCAGAAGAGTTTCTTTAAAAAAATGAAACTTAAAATAAGTGCGAAGCTATGAGCTCTGTAAACATTCAAACTTCTTGTGGGAATTCATAGCTTTCTATTAAGCATTACAAGATCTAGCTGATATTACATATTTACTCTCTCTATCGCTTTCTTTCTCTCTCTCTCTCTCTCTCTCTCTCTCTCTCTCTCTCTCTCTCTTTCTTTCTCTCTATTTCTCTCCCTCCTTCTTATTAGTTTCTCTCACTCTTTCATTCTTTCTTCTTCACTCTCTAACTTTTCTCTGTCTTTTACCTTCTATCTATCTTTCTCCCTTCCCGGTTTTTCTTCGCGGTAGTTACACATCTTACTAATCACACAGTGAGGATTTCTCTCCAGCCATGTTGTACACTTCTCCAGTCTATCACATTTAAACTATTGTGTGACTCTGTGTGTCTAATAACAACAAACTCTTTCCTCCAGCCAACTCCCTTTACCTTGACTTCATCTCTCTGTCTGTCTGTCTCTCACTTACTCTATTTTTCTCTCTCAGATTCCTTTTTTCCCTCCCCATTTCTTTTGTTGCATCATTAATAAAATTATTTTACAGGGACGTTTTATATTGTTCTTTCTCTAGCTTCCCCTCTCTATCTGTCCTCTCACTTTCTTTCTCTCTGCCTTGAGGACTGTCTCTACCACTGTTTTTCTATCGGGTCTCACCCCATCATACTGATTGTGGATTTTTCCCCCTTCCTGCTTTCCCCCATCTGTCCCTGTTCTACTCCCGATTTGTCCGCTGTTTGGCCGCTAGTGACCGCACAGTGATGGCGGTTCTCTGTTTTCAGTGCTAACATGATTTCTGCATCACCTGGCTTGTGTTCCAACTTCTGACCTCCTCTAGAACCAAGACTAACCAGCACCCTGTAAAGTAAGGTTTGATCTCACGGTGTGCGCGGGTCCAGCCTGGCTCAAGTTCAGATAAATCCATCATCAAACTTCAAAGCACTGGATCATATTTTTTTTTGGACTTTCTTTAAGTTTTTAGAAATTCCTCTAAAACATTATCTGAGTTGAAGATTGTCACAAGTTAATCATTCTATAATTCCGAGTTCTTTACATTAGGTTTGTTCGTCGTTGCTGTAAAAGCTTGGCCTTTCTTTCAGAGAATAGTAGTTACTGTCAAAATTAAAATTCTAATATTCCTGGTATTTCCTCTTGCATTCTGCGTTCTTTTTACGCGCAGCCCGTAAATGTATGTTCTACAAATCCCCCGCCCGTTTTTTCACCCCTTTTCGGTCTTCGTCATTACATCGTTTTTCTTCACATTCTACTTTTCTATGTAAACCTCGTCCTGTCCTGTCTATAGCTTGATGTGAGTATTACCTCGTCCTGTCCTGTCTATAGCTTGATGTGAGTATTACCTCGTCCTGTCCTGTCTATAGCTTGATGTGAGTATTACCTCGTCCTGTCCTGTCTATAGCTTGATGTGAGTATTACCTCGTCCTGTCCTGTCTATAGCTTGATGTGAGTATTACCTCGTCCTGTCCTGTCTATAGCTTGATGTGAGTATTACCTCGTCCTGTCCTGTCTATAGCTTGATGTGAGTATTACCTCGTCCTGTCCTGTCTATAGCTTGATGTGAGTATTACCTCGTCCTGTCCTGTCTATAGCTTGATGTGAGTATTACCTCGTCCTGTCCTGTCTATAGCTTGATGTGAGTATTTAGGACACACAAAAGATACGTTTCTTATTTTTGCCTTGTCCCCTTAGTTCTTGTTTTATAATTTTGACTGTCAATCCCAGTTCTGCTTCCAGTTTTTTTTACTTGTTGACGCTTCCTCTGTCTCCTTTTTCTAGCCTCTAAATTCTATACCTACATGACATCTAAGTAGCACCCCGAGGCTGGATTCCCCCCCAAATTGATGTCTTATATTGAGGACAAAGACGTCAAATTCTTTCCTAGTTTGAAACTAATATTTTTTTTTCTCTTCGATGCTGTGGCCGAGCTGTTAGCAAAGACCACTGAACAAGGAAGTCCACGGATTTGTTTGAAGAAAGGCGGCCATTGGAGAAAACTAGTGAGATCTTTTGTGTGGAATTAGAGAGCTGGTTTTCATTAGAATTGATAGAAGGCAGGTTTTTAAGAACTTTGGATGAAAAGACTGAGAGAGAGAGAGAAAGAGAGGGAGAGAGACACAGAGAGGGAGAGAGAGAAAGAGAGAGAGAAAGAGAGGGAGAGAGAGAGAGAGTGAAAAGAGAGATAGAGAAAGAGGGAGAAAGAGAGAGTGAAAGAGAAAAACTAAGACTAAAGGGGATATGGATTACTCATTGTACAGTCTATTTTTGGGATGCTGTGCAAGATTATCCGTTCGTACACAAGGGTTTTTTGGGACAAATTTGACATAAATTAGAGTCAGGTCATTGGTTACCAAATCTCGAAGCTCATAATTATCTATCAAAAATTAGTAAGGCTAAACATGTTTATAACCAGAAAGCTCAACTATTGTACAAAAAAGATGAACTTGACGACTCTGCTGCGTCACTAAACAAAAGTAAATACATCTAAACACAGCGGAAACAGAGCTACACAAGCTTGTAGCATTATCCGTGAAAATAGTCAACAGAGTGGGTGGAGATGGAGAGAATAGGGAATGGGGAAGAGAGAGAACTAAAGTCATTGAGAGTCGAAGGAACGTCAATAAACAAAAGTAAGAAAAAAAATTACACCTACTGGCAGACAAAAAAACCCACTTAAAAGGAAAACAATTTTTCTACAAAGCACAGAAAATAATCTGAATTGAATCTAAAACTAAGTTTTTGCTCACTGTCATTTATACTATGAATTTCTTTTAACTTTAAAGCATTCCAGACTTCGCAATAAAAATCCAAAAGCCCCTTGTACTATCCAATGAAAAGCCATATGTCCCAAATTTTGACGAGTGACTCAGACCTATGAATGCCAGTACAAGTGTTTACACCACAAGCCTAAATCTGTCACCGGGGAATTCATTTCCATCACAACAACCACATTCCTGACTTCCTAATCAATTTTATTAGACTCTTCTCTCTCCGACAAGCAACCTCCAGCAGCCACAAGATTCCTCGATCTTTTTGTTGGTTTTCACAAGATTAGCTTCCCCTTGGCTGCCTACTTGAGAATCAACTTGATTGGTTGTGGAAAACACAACAGCTATGGCCGCTTGTTTATTCAACGTGCATTGTTTGAATAGGTGAGCGTGTCATCGTTAATTTGCACAAGACTAGGGTTAAGTTCAGATTTGGGACGAAACATGCAGTGGTTCAGGTTTAATTTACAACACCTTCATAGTGCACAAAATCTCAGGTGAAAGATTTCTTTTGAGGATGAGTCAAACAAAAACCGATCTTTTTAAGACTTTCTTGTTTCGGAACTGACTAAACATGACGCAAACTGTGGAAACATTGCGAGCCAAACTTTGAAAAACTGAGATTTATTTTCCATGTTTATTATGCACAGCGTATTGGTTCAAAGAAAGCATGAACGTAAAAACTAGTGATTTATCTCCTTGGAAAGAAACATGTTGTCACGAAACTGTTCTGTTATTGAAGCAAAAACTACGGAAAAACGTTTAGATCAAAACTTACAAAGGGTTAGTTTTATTTATCGAAATTTTTACAAAGAACGGTGTCGTAAAACAATTTTTAAACGAGAGAAAAAAATCTTCGATCTTGATATGAAATGGTTCTGTAAATGAAGCCAAATGGCAAGAACAAGAACAAAACACAACACTTAAAAAAATTCATTTATAGCTGCTCTTACTTTCACCCCCCCCCCCCCTCCCAAAAAAAAAAAAAAAAAAAAAAAATCTGCCGGTAAATTTGATTCTATTTTATGGGTCAAAACGAGAAAAAGAGATATAATCAGACAAAGAAACAAAGTTCTCATAACAGTGAAGCCATCTTATATATAGTGCAGACAATGAAATTGCGTAAAAGTTGACATTGACAATTTGACATTATTAATTGCACTAATGCAGACATAATATTCATACAACCGTGTAATAAAGACATACTGTACTGTCATTAACATCTATGATTTTTTATTATGTTTTGTTTTGTTGCCATTTGGAAAGGTCATACTTATTCTGAAACAAGGCAGTATTTGTGAGTAAAAGTTAAATTTTTCTTGCCGCACCCACAAACAATTTCTGAGAAGGCAAACGTAAATGTGTATGAAATTGAGTTTTGTCTACACGGATAACAAACATTGGCTATATCAGTTTTCATATGTTCTGAAATATTTATTTAAATGCAAGAAATTATATTCAAGTAGATGTTGTTTTTTATCCTTGATTGGCACCAACTTATAACAAGAGAGGGTTACTTGTGCCTGAAATAAAACGACATGCAAGGAATGCTGTAATAAGAATTTCAACAACAACACCTAAAGCAACAATAAAAAAAAAAATAACCCAATAATTAAAAAATACACCAAAAACATTTAGAGACATCTATGTTTATAAACATGTTTTTTCTTAAGTGGAGAAAGTAGTTTTAAATATCAATGCTCCCAAGAAGAAAGGTTTAAAAAAAGGCAAGACTCATCATGGTATTAACCTTCATCTTTTGTTATAAGTCAAGACGCCTGTTTCTTCACATCTCTCAAAATACCAGTAGTTACCCAATTACAGGCATTAGGACATTTTGATGATCTTAAGTCTGGATATTTGAGGATCGAAGAAAACTCGAGAATACAAGATGAAAAGATGACTTAGAACAATATCAGGAAACTAATGGTTTAACTAGTTTTTCTCTTTGGTTGTTGCACACACCCACACACTCAAGTGGTTCTAGCCAAGAAAGAGTTCTAGTGAGCCTTAGAGGCACTCTCAACTAGAGAAGAAGGTAAAATGACTATTTCCCGTTACGCATTCTGCGTTCAATAAAAAACAAGATCGCCGGCCCTGCAAAAATAGGTTTTTCATGTGGCGTTTCAAATCCAATCTTTCCTCCAAGCCTCTTTGTTGAGATTTTTGAAAAGGTAGTTATCAATATAGAGAAGGAATTGCCGAAACATTTTAACGGTAATTTGATTTTTGGAACATTTTCTATGAGAATCAAATTTTATTGGATTTATATTATTTGAATTCTATCTTTTTCTTTATGAATTATAATTTTTTAAATTAGATCTAGACCGAAATGTACCTAAACCATAGCAAAGTGTCTATGCAAATCTAGTTATTGATTTGTGTTAGCTCGCTGATTATAATACCCCCAGGATTTCATACGTAGCTACCACATATTATACTCATTCACATACTAGATTTAAATAGACTAAAAGCAAAAGTTACAAGGAAAAACGTGAGATGAAAATGAAATGATGTTTATTGCTACCGCACCTTTCAGCTAGATCTAGATTCAATTCCGCTATATCTACATCTAAACGATCTTTTAAACCTATTTTAATGAATTTAGCGGTTTTCCAGTCATTAGAGACACCCATTCCTCAACAGTGACATCTAGATCTTGAATCAACTCTGTGCTGCACTGAGCATTGTCCTTCCCCCCTTTTTACCCCATTCATTCCCAAATAAATATAAACACATGCACACACTAGATCTAGATCAAGACACTATTATTTGGAACTAAATAAATTATGGCATTTTTACAAAATTGTTCTACTACATTCTCCAATTACTTCGAATAAAATCTTTAGTTGTTTAACTTTAACTTGATCCAGAAACCAGAAAATGGCTACAAGCTTTTCCCAAGCGTGATAAACTGGGCACAATTTTTATGTATTTGAACAGGAAAAACTTGAAGCCTCAAAGTTGTTATAAGGTTTACCCACATCCATATCAGAAAACAAAGAGAATAGCCGGTAACCTTGCTCTCTCCCAGCGGAAGTGGTTAATAAGAGAGAGGTCAGGCGGAAAGAGAATCCGAGTTCATCTTTAGGTCATGCATGGAGTTTCTAGAGTACCCCGCTATGAAAGAATTTATCTCTGGACTTGTAGGGTCTTGAGTATTCTAAAAAAAAGTAACGGCGCTAGTGTTATATCAACGGTGCGAATATTTTTCGCTTGAAACAAGTTGTGAAACTTAAATCAAAGGGTAATATTTGCATATAGTGACAACCACCTTTCAGCCAGTCTTTTTTAAATGAGTGCTCAACAGATGGCAATCCAGATAAGAGTATCATAGGGAATGAAGAAGCTCAAGTGTAAGATGATACGATCATGACTTCTCAAAGGCAGGGGAACGTGCCAAGCCGAACAGGAAGGAAGTTCGACTGAAATGGGCAAGCCACATATTCTTTTCTTGTCTTCTACTGTGACTGGACAGGAAGTCGTTCTGGCTACAGGCTGTGATTCACTGACCAGACGATCTAATGAGGAGGAACTGCCTGGATGACCAGGAACTGTTTGTTCTAGATTTTCACTCAGCGGGGGGAGTGTGTGTAAAACAGATAGCATAAGGAGAGAGGAGAAAGAAAGAGAGAGAAAAATAGAGAGAGAGAAAGAGAGAGAGAGAGAGAGAGAGAGAAAGAGAGAGAGAGAGAGAGAGAGAGAGAGAGAGAGAGAGAGAGAGAGAGAGAGAGAGAGAGAGAGAGAGAGAGAGAGAGAGAGAGGAAGTTAAATAAATCACTCTGTCCGAGCAATGATTTATACAATAAAGAACAAGGTACGATTGTATGTAGGTGAAGACACGGAAAGGTCAGATTAAAATGTAACGTTTTCTCTCAAAGCTTAACTAAAAGCCTGGGATAGGCTGTTGTTCTGGTATAGATTTTTTTTTTAGAAGAGACACTTATTTATAGAAATCTGGCTTTGGCATCAACAAATTAAAATACATTTGAAAAATTGAACAGCACCGATGCTTTTTTTGTGACGCAAAAATCTGTGTGATAAATGAAACACTTCAACAATCCTTTGGGGGCCCTAAATATTTTATAGATTTAAGATTACGAGTATTTAACGATTATAAGGTACATTGCATTGCTTAAAGGCCGCTGTAAGTATATAAACATCTAACATGCAACATTTACGAACAATATCTTAAAATTCTAATTTACGTACAGAGACTGACATATATCCTTTTATGATTTTTATTTTTATATCGATATTGTATAAACTTGTCGCAGTTTAACGTTTTTTTTTTCTAAAGCGAAACGTTTGAGATATACTTTGCCTGATAAGTGCTCTATAGATTTAAAACATTACATGTATTTTCTCCGGTCTCAGTTTATATAGCGAAATTCATATCTTTAATACCGTTTGATATGATTAAATTAAAAACAAAATTAGAAAACTTTGGTGAATGACAGCCTCAAAACAAATGTGAAAATTAAATCCTAACAGGAAAAATATTCCTATTTTTTTATAATATAAATTGCGGAGTATGATTTTATAACACTTTAGACAATATAATCTTGTCCTTTGAACTATAGTTCGGCTGAAGCCTGATTCCCTACCAAATAGCGCATGATGGTCAGAGACCGTCTGTTCACCTGGTCACGTGTGACGTTAGACCGCACCTACCGTGACGTACTTGTCGATGACTTAAGGTGGGTGTCATCCACAGATTTCTGTTTCAATTCCTCCCTGGGGGAACTGAGAGCAACAAATGGTCAAGCCACTATCACGAAAGTTGATAACGAGATTTTAATGAGAGAAATGTGTCACGCTGTGGGAAGCTGTACATGATACTTGAGTGATGTTGTACTGGAATCTACACCAAGAGCTCTCAGGAAAGCGTTAAGGGAAATATTTTTTTTTTGTTTTCCGCAATGAGTCACCATGTAATGATACTTATTGATGAAGAGGAAAGTAAACAAGAATATTTAAAAAAAAAAACAAGACGCTATTAGTACTTCAACCAAACCAGTTATCTTCTGTAAGGGTAGGAGAGTAAAAAGGTTTAAAAATTCAACAAGGCAGATATTCTGCAACAATCTTTTGTTAATCCTATGAGGTCTTTTTTCTTTATTTTCACAAACGGATAAATAGACATAAAAGGACCAATCCATGAGATCTCTCATAATAAAAACTCAAGCGATATTACACAGACAAACAATCATTTATTAGATTAGAATAACGTTTAAAGAAAAAAAACCACATTACTGTAAAGAAACGGAGAAATATATATGATAAATAATTAAATAAAGTAAAATAGTAGGAAACCAAGCTAATTTTATTGATGATTGAAAATACGGTAAACTAATGTCCTATACGGACCTTGTAACTCTTTGTAATCTTTCTAAATGAAAAGTGCCTTGTAAAGCTTGAAACTCACACATTTTTAAAAATAGTTTTCATGTTTTCAATTAAAAAAACTATGCATGAAATACATTTTTACATTTAGTCACAGAAAAAACCACTTTATTTTTGGAGCAAACAGTTGTACTGAGGAGGAAGCTATCAAACTTTGAGTTACTGGATTGTTAAATTAGAGAAAAGAAATCTAAAAAAAATTATTGAAGAAAACTATTGATGGAAGAAAAATAAAAAGCTTCAACGAAAATCCCATTATCTCGTCCAATTGTCCCGTTTAACCTTGACCCCTTGACCCCCCTCTCTATCCCCTCACAATCTCCAGTCCGTTTTCCCTTCGGTATGACTTTGCTTGTAATACAGGATTTCACCGTTTCTCTTCACACGCGGAAATCTGAGCTCCTTCCACCAGACGGCCGCTGGGACGTGGAGGTGGTAAAGCCAGGTTGGCTGTCAGTCAAGGCCACTCAGACCTACTTGAGAGCGGTTATAATTCTGTCACCCTCGACTCGCTCAGCAGTTAATGGCTTTAAGATGGAAGTTATAGTGTGGTTGAAATTATCGATCAAGTCTTAACAAGCATTGCATTTCAAACATCTTGGGGTTGATCATCAATATAACAGTTGGTATTAGAAACATAACAAAAAACAAAAACAAAGCAAAAACACCAATAAAAAAACAAACAAACAAAAAACAAAAACCAAAACAAAGAAAAAAACAACAACAATAAACAATAAAAAACAAAACAAAAAAAACAACAAAAAACAGTACAACCCCCCCCCCCCAACCCCAACAAAACAAACAAACAAGAATATAGTCGGTGTTTCTTTTTTAGGCTTTCTCTTATTTTCACATATTTCCCCTAGGATGAAGCCCATTTCTATAAGGAAATAATTTTGCTTATTCCTGACAATAGAATATTACTCTATGGATCTGTACACAATCTTAAACAGACGTAAGTCTATTTCTAAAAAAAAGTAGTGACTGTTAAAAAAATAACCCAACAAAACAAATCAGGGATAACACA
The DNA here is from genome assembly GCA_033675545.1 of Elysia crispata. Classification (NCBI taxonomy): domain Eukaryota; kingdom Metazoa; phylum Mollusca; class Gastropoda; family Plakobranchidae; genus Elysia; species Elysia crispata. The sequence continues at coordinate 135,892 of JAWDGP010005402.1, read as the reverse complement.
CACACACACACACACTTATCCCAATTGCGTTTTTATTTTTAGAAGGATATTGTAAGTATTAAAAGGGAAAAAAATCTACTTTGATAAGAAATATAAAAAAGCCACAGAAAAGTAAAAAAAAAAAGAACAGAGCTCAAGAACTAATTTAAGTGTTGGTTTGTGAAAAAAAACATTCTAAAAGCTATTCTAACAGGATCAACTCGAGACCGAAATACAAGCAGGAAAACTTAGGGCATTACAATGCTAGAAGTTAAGCGTGAAAGTAATTTATTTTCAGAAAATATATGCGATTTCTCTACAAAAATAGAAATAATTGAAAAGGGAAGCAAAAGAGGTGCATACCTCAAGCAGTAAATGTTGGACTGGACTGGAGAAGATTGAAATCCTCATGTTGGCTACCTGAATATCTGGCACCAGCTTTGGCTTTCTAGTTCTCTCAGAGAAAGTTTGGATGGTATCAAATTGAAAGCCTCTTCATCAGACGCTTCAGACGCTCGGCGCCTGTCTGGATATAGGATATCAGCTTATTCAGGACTTGCAAAATCTGTTTTAAAATCGTTTTAAAAAGTTATTAGAAGTCTACGGATTCCCGCAAACAGCATTAAAATGTGCACAATTTGTTTTTCAACCTGTATGATAAGGATCGTTCTGAAGAATAATTTCGATTTTACAAAAAATTTATTGACTCTTCTTGTTAGACAATAACCTATACAAGTTTAATCTCTTTCGAACTGCAGCACCACAACCAAGAGCTTATCTTTATGTCTTCGAGCTGGATTAAACTCAGCTCTCAAACTTAAGAAACAATGAAACCAAAATTAATGCCTTTTTTTCTCTTCATTGACTTGAATATAAGAAGGTGTAGTTTAATATCTATGGGCACGCATTTCTTTAAGTAAACAGAAAACTGCGAGCTCGCCTATGCAACTGATTTTTTTTTTCATGTCTTTATCCAACGGCAAACAACATTACGCTCTTATCTCTGTGAAACAACAAAGAGACCTCTATAGATCTGACCTACGAAGAAAGTGAAACAAAAATGTACACCAGCTGTATTTTTTCACACAGTCTCACTTTATACGTCTATTAAGAGGTGATACAAGAGTGACGTGAACAATTGTCCATGAACAGCCGATAGCATGACCTCTGGTTCATAAATAATTTTTCTTTCTCGCGTATCAGATTTTGGCACCTGCCTGTATCTCAATCTTTCCTGCTATTCTTATCCTGTGCCGCATGTCTCTAAATTTATAGCATAATGATTTCACCAGTGGTTAGATGAGTCAAGAGAATGGGTTTTAGTTTATTTTCACAAACATAACTGTAATATGTCGATCTAACGGCGCTCACTGGAAATTAAAGTCTTTGAAGCTTGAAACAAAGGAGAACTCGATATTCCAATCTTAGTCTAAGCAATTTTGTGATAAATTCTCAGCAGATCCAAACTTAACCCATAAATCGAGCGGTGTGTGATCTAATTGCACGCTCGAGGTAAACCAGGGAATTTCACTAATGATTCGATCGAAGATTCTGGATTATTTACGCGTGAGTACATCTGACTTTCCTCCCATCGAGTGTGAGTGGAAGTGGGAGAGAGTGGAATAAATAGCGCCTACCACTTCTGTTGATAACATGAGTTGCTGGACCATAGCGGTCAAGTTTATGTCCGCTAGTTGTCACACACGTATGAGGAAAAGTTGATGGGTCAGGAGATCCGACTGGATTATTTTATCACAAGAGTCGCGGCATTTTGTTTCGGGCTATACTTAAGGTACGTGAACAATAATTGTTAATCAAACACAGTTTCTGTTTTATTTCTTTTTGTCTCTCTTTTTTTAATTATTAAATTATACTCTTCACATTCTTTAGGGCTTGAAAATGATTTGGAATTTTCATACCACTCTGAATGAATGCAATGTTTATCTATATATAGTCTAGTTCGTCGTCCCACTTATCTATATTTATACGTTTGTATGTTTGTTGTGTCTGTGTGTTTGACAGTGTGTGTGTGTGTGTTGGTGATTCAAGACCTTACTAAATTTTTTTCGACTCTATTCAGGAAAGAACTTGGACATGTTTAAAAAACGGAAGCCTCTAATTTTTTTTTAAATCTAAAGGTTTGGAATGATCTGAATCGAACCAAAAAAAAAGAAACCAAAAAAAAAAAAACCAAAAAAAAAAAACAATTTCAGAATTTTTCATCCTTTTCTTTTTCTCAAAACATAACGGGTATCCTATAAAACCAGTGCAGTGACGACCAATCAATGCTCCTAAAGATAATTTTTGATATTTGATTACAGTCCATTAATTTCCAAACAAAATGAATATTTAAATAGCAATATAATAATAAGCTTTTATCTTTCTACACATTGTGCCCGAGGAGTTGGCGAAAGATATCTGAGAAGGAGGGGAGAAAATATTATTATAGTTATACAAATATATATATATATATATATATATATATATATATATATATATATTATGAACAAGACTTACTAGTTATGAAGGAGAGATAGAGAAATAGAGATCAAAAGTTACGTTATTGATGGAAAGCGAGATAAATCAAATTAATGATGAACAGACAAAGAATCTTTTATATATATATATATATATATATATATAGATAAATACATAGATATGTAGATAGAAAGAAATGCAGAGAAGATAATACACAGCAAATAAGCGAAAAGATAAAAAGATGGAGGGAAGGATAAACATATTTTAAGGCCGACATGAAGGAGACAAAATAGTGTAATCAGAGAGGTAAGATATATACGTCGGAAAAGGCCCGAAACAAGATAAAAAATGATCAGAAGAAATGGAATAGAAGAAAGCTTGAAGGGATGATGGTCTGTGCCCCTATAGTTTGTTGATAATTTCGACAAAAAGAAAAACAAATAACTGAATACTTGAACAGAATGATAGAAAAAAATTATATGATGAGACAGAAACAGACAATGGTGGAGAAGAGGGCACTTGAAAATTAGAGAAAAAGAGTAAAGACACAGAGAGATGGAGAGAGAGGAGGGAGAGAGAGAGAGAGAGAGAGAGAGAGAGAGAGAGAGAGAGAGAGAGAGAGAGAGGGAGAGAGAGAGAGAGAGAGAGAGAGAGAGAGAGAGAGAGAGAGAGAGAGAGAGAGAGAGAGAGAGGGAGAGAGAGAGAGAGAGAGAGAGAGAGAGAGAGAGAGAGAGAGAGAGAGAGAGAGAGAGAGAGAGAGAGAGAGAGAGAGAGAGAGAGAGAGCGTGAGTAAGGGAGGAAGAGATAAAGTCGGATGGAGGGAAAAGGACCACAATTTATATTTGAATCGTGGAGAAAATGTCGAAGGGGAAAGGACATTATTTTATCTGGGATAATTAAAAGAATAGATTGAATAAGGCTTTTAAGAGAAATCAAGAAAAAAAAATCGAAAATAAAATCGTTGAGGCGGTTAACAAACAAATGGGAACAATTTAGAGAAAATCGATGGGGTTGCTATAATTTGCCTGAATTTGACCCAAGTAAAGCCATACAGTTTTACTAGTCTTTGGATATTGCCTTCATATTTATTGTTTTGTATCTACTTTTCTTTCTTCTTTTCATCAGGTTTACATTTCTTTTCAACCTTCCACCCATCCATCCATCTATTTTTCATACTTTCAGCCATCTATCAATTATCTACCAGTGCATTATTTATGTTTCTTCATCTATTTATATACCAATTGATCTAATTTTTAAATTGTTTAACACCAGTCCTACCCACTACCAATCTTAATATCTACTAACTTGGATTTCCTTCTATCTTTTTTCCATCGATCCATGTATTGTCTTCCCACTCTATCTGTGATATGTCTATCTATCTATCAAGCTATCCATTTATTGATCTATTGAAATATCTCTATATCTGTCTATGTTTTCAATTATTTTTTTAAGTTAAAAAACAATTTCTCTGTTTATCTTACCATCTTCTTATTTATCTATGTTTATACTAAATCTATTTAACCTGTAAGCTCGCTGTATCAAAAGATTACAAAAACCAGAAGAAAAAACCCTGACAATATCTCTGTGTCTTCCGGGACCTGGTACCTGCAAGTCAAACTATTCACTTGCAGAGTTATGTCGAAATGTCGCCACCTATACAGACCCCACCACACAAACACTCGAGAAAAATTCCTCTCTACCAGACCTGTGTCACGTGACCCATCTGCTCCTCCCTGCCTCTGTTTGTAGAACATGATACCTCGGTGTGGACAAGATACTCGCCACCGTTAGAGTCAGGGCACCACAAGTGGCGCTCTAACCTCACTGACCTTTAGCTTGATTAAGTCATAGAACTACAGGAACAGAACTGGACATTTGTTATGTCTAGAATATTATTGTCTATGAAGCGTAAACAGGAGGACTGAATGGTTTAATTTAATGTCAAATTTGCTCTTTTTTTTTTAATTATTGACGAGCTACAAGGTTAAGAGAAAATATTGATTATCGCTGTTACCATTGTCTGTGAGTGACCATCGGGTTTTATCCCTTTACTACTATGAGGCCGAGAGAAAAGTAACTACATCTGGATTGTTCTGGATAAATTCTGTTGTATGGGTCTGGTTTGAAACAATAAAAAGATATGTTTCGTGATTATAAATGGTTACCATGAGAGAGCCGCTTAAAGAAGCCAAAGGTTGTGGAATATCTCTCGTGAGTAGTGTTAGATCATAAACTGTTCCAAACCTTGAAACTGACTCAGGTGAAACTTAAATAAATGGAAGCGACTCTTTAAATCCCGCGTGGTCTTAACTTGATAATTTGGCCTTCGGTTAGTTTAACTGAAGGCTGAGCAGTGAGGACTTATTTGGGCCAATCCAAGACAAGTTCGAGACCAAATAACTTTAATCCGTAGACAATCATGGGATGAAGCCTAATCTGAGGCAAAATCAACTAAACAGAAAAAAAAATCGGGACTCAGATTAGACCCAATAGTTGCAATGCTTAAATCCACCTAAAAGAATAAACCAAGTCTAGATAGCCTTTGCTAAAATCTTGCTGCGAATCTCAAGGAACCAAAAAATCGGTTTGGCCGAGACTAAATCAATTCCTTATATTTAAGCGTCGTCAAAACGACAACTTACCACATTTGCACAACTAGGTACACAAACGTCACCGGCTTAGATTTTTTAACCTTTTTTTTCTAAACTGCTTTGCTGGTCGTGGCTAACTGTTATCTTTACCCCCCAAACTGCAGTTTTGGATCGCTGTGTGTGTGGATAAGTATACAGGTATAAAATATTTGATCACTGACTTCTCACGGAGGTTTTTAGTATTTAGTATTGCGTGATATAATCTGAGGTCACTTAATTGTGGACAAATAATTGGATAAAATGTGTACAGCATGTTTGCTCAAACCAATTCACAGATTAACTATTTTATTGCCACAGTAAAAGTGCCAGTAATGCTCGTGTCTGACTCAACTTAACTGGGTGGTCGCCGCTTCATTTGAATATTCATAAACATGTGATGTTATGCGGTCCTGGACAAGTAGTTCTGGCCAAGTTAATCAATCAATTTGGGGACGGATCAATGTCAACCCGTAATGTCAAAGCAGTAATGTCATCAGCTGTTGGTAATACGATCATCTTCAGCAATGTTTACATTACAGGTGGTAACTTTATCAATACTACACTGATATCAATTCTGGTAGACTGGTCTCTCTCTCACTCTCTCAAGTTAACAACAACCCTACAGTGCTAAAACACTCAGTTTGTATTTATTCCGTTTAGCACTATTTGAGTGTTATATTAGGGACTTGTTTTTGTGTCTATGTATAAAAATGAAGAAAAATAACCTGCACGGCAACTTAAGATTCCCTGTACTTGAACCTTAAATTGAACAAGAAACACGTGGCAAGCAGATTGCTTCACTTCATGTCAGTCGCATCACATGCAGGCAGCAACCTGTCCTCTTGGGTGTTGTCCGACAGTTCTTTGATTCACAGCAAAGCAGATACAAGGGGTAACGGCGTCTTGTTGTGTGTGGTAAGTGAGAACCAATGAGATTCAATTGTTTCGTTTGATTTTGTTGTTTGTTTAAGCATATTTTGTTTGTAAAGCTTTTGAATTGATCGTAAAAAGTTTTGTTTCTATTTCGCCTCTAACGGGGCTGAAAACCTCTGGATGGGTTTACCTGAGGAGAAATCAAAGAAAAAAAATGACCGTATAAGGCTTATCTATAAAACAAAAGTTCACCTGTTAATAAGAGAAGAAATGCCGCTTATATCTTCATAAACCACAAAAAAGACTGTAAACCACAAAAAAATTTGTAAACCACACAAAAGGCTCTAAACCACACAAAAGGCTCTAAACCACACAAAAAGGCTCTAAACCACACAAAAGGCTTTAAACCACACAAAATGCTCTAAACCACACAAAAAAGGCTCTAAACCACACAAAATGCTCTAAACCATTGTAAACTATCACTTTCTGTAGATTCATTTATAACAAAGAATGTTAGAGTATCTGTGGTTTCAATGGGACTTCTCTTATTTACTTATCTAGTTAGAGAATGAATAGAAAACATACCTTAATGCCTCTTTTATCTTTAACTCATAACGATTTTATTTTCAAATAGAAAACGTTTTCAGCAACGAAAGTGACTCATCTGGGATTTTTTCGCTGTTTCAAACAGCTTATCCCGCCCTTTCCAGCCCTAAAAAGAAAAAAAAGTCCATAAAACAGATTATTAATCTTTGTGAAAATTTAAAAAAAATGGGTGCTTTGTGGCGAGTAGAGCTCTTTCAATCTTACCTGTGATAAAAGCTGTCATCAGTCCTCAAACTGGGGAGGATCTTACTATTGACTTCCACGTGATCTCCTATAGGTGACCTCCCCTTTAACCCCCAGCAACCACTATAGGACTTGGACAGATTTCTTTAACTGAAAGATTAAAAAAAATTGTCTTCAACGTGAAAACTTGGTCTACTTTGGTTGTCTTTCAGATGATTCGTATCGTCGGACAAAACTCACCCCGTTTTGCTTAGTAGCATACCCTGTAAAGAAGGTCACATGTCCTATAATATAACTGTAGAATTCGTTAGATCTTTAAGTTACTTAATTTCAACATTTTCCCCTCTCATTGGGCATAAGAGAGTATTTGAAAAGGTCAACGTCTTTGCAAGTATTTTGCTTCCTTGATTGTCAATCATCTACAGATGTGACCTCCAACAAAAGCGGTTAATGTTTGTGTCAACACTTATTACAAGCAACAGGCCTTTTAAATGTGATTCTGGGTAGCATTCTTTGATGCTTTTTGCACAAACTTTTCAAACAGTACTTCAATGAATTATAAGATTCAGAGAACAAAAAGAATGTCACAAATGCCTCGTTATAGACACCTGTACAAATTTTGAAAATATATCAGTAAAGTTTCAAATGTGATGATCCTTCCCAAGTTTCAACCTCCCTCCATCTTTATTCCTCTCTCACACACAGATACCGCACTGCTACCTGTCTTTATCTCTTCTTTTTCTCTCTCTTTTCTTTTCGTCTCTTTTCACCTCTCTCTCTCTCTCTCTCTCTCTCTCTCTCTCTCTCTCTCTCTCTCTCTCTCTCTTGATCTCTTACACTGTTCATTTTACCCTCCCAAATGTTCTCTCTTTGCCATTCTTTCAACGCAGAGCTTAAAAATTTAGCGATCTTAAAATAGAACTAAAGCGGTAACCTTGACTGCAGATCATGACACCCATAGAAGTCACTCACTTATCTTCCAGATAACCTTTCATATCTTAATTGATGAATTCAATATCATAACGAGTCGCCTATGCCAGCCTGTACCCTGCTGTCACATTTTTTAAAAATCTCGCAAACAGACAAATCTGCTTTCAAATAATATCGACATGAAGTAACAGCAAAATGAAAATCATTGAAAAGGAAGAAGTGGGTACCAAATTTTTTTCATGAGCTTCAAACCAAGAATTCTGCAGACTCACTTATGGCGATGAACTACCAGTACCCAGCTGACTCAGTCTGATATATTTTAGGCTTCACAAAAAACTTTGCTTTGTTAATATAAAACTTTTGCCTTAAAATGCAGATTGGACTGGATCAGCCATTTCACTTTGTGTGGATAAATAAGAACTGAGAGAGAGAGAGAGAGAGAGAGAGAGAGAGAGAGAGAGAGAGAGAGAGAGAGAGAGAGAGAGAGAGAGAGAGAGAGAGAGAGAGAGAGAGAGAGAGAGAGAGAGAGAGAGAGAAGGCACAACGAGATGCAGACACAGGTAAGCGTTTGAAACTGTGAGATAAGATTCTACTGTACCACTTATTGATCCACGTTTATCTCGTCAATCGAAACTAGTTTCGCAGCAAAACGGATCCAAAGCAAACAGCCGCCAGCCGTTAGCCGAAATCTAAAATCTTGTAGGCATTAAGATATCAAAGAAAGAGACGTAAATTTGTGTATTATACACATTGATCTAGCTTGAGATGGCTGACCCATGCGCCTTACTTTAGAAGCTGCATAACGTTTCGTGTCACTGGGTTATAGTATTAATAGTAATGATAATAACAACAAAAACAAGTTTATTCATAGCAATTATAATAAATTTGGTGATGACAATGATAATGATCATGATGCTAGTGATCACAACAAGTGATGTTCAAGATGGTCGTGATTAGTCTATGAAATTTAATTGCTCACTCATCCATCGGTATTTGGACTGCGATGAAAGTGTTGCAAAATTGAAATCAAAACATTGAAAGATTGATGGCTTTCAACAAGATATTGAGCTTAAATTTCCAACGTTGATTCAGAAAGGAAAAGCCTCTTTTCTTGCCGGCTGACTACGCAAAAAAAGGGAAAAATAAAAGCGTAAAAAATCAGAGAGAAAGATGCGAAATAAAGGGGTGTCATAGACTTGTTAGCTCTTGACACACGGGAACTAGGAAAGATTGCATTCCCTTATTTAGGCCAACTTAATAGCTCGCAAAATACAATCTCGTGCAGTGATAATGAACAAAAATTAATATTCTTGTCCTATATGGTGATATGGTTCGAGATAATTTCAAATACAGTCAACAGGATTGCTTAAAGTAAAAGAAGATAATAAAATAAAATTCATTGATGTGAGTACAAAAATTTTTGTTTCCCTTTCAAAGAGACTGTAATATTGTATTTAACCTGTTCGTATGAACGGGTACCCCAGCTTGTTAAATAATAATAGATTTATATCCAGAAAGGAATAGTAAGCAGCTCCAGCGAAAGCGCTCAATGTTGTTTTTACAAAACATAAAAAGCTAAATCTTGCATTCGATGGTTGGTAAACCTTATCAAACATGGGCATTTATAAGCCAACTTCTTCTTCTCTTGTTAGATCATATTCAACCACCTTATCATACTCGAGATGTACTCATGCTAACTGCAGCTTTGCTTTACTAATGGGCAATTCTTTTTCAATACTTTTTTAAAAAATTTGAACGTATTAATTAAAAGACAAAAGCGCATAGACTTCATAAAGAGCCAACTTTATTAGAGACACACGAGATAAATTCCAAGCTGTAACTCTGGAGATGCTGAAACTCCTAATATGTGAGATTTATCTTAAAACCAATGTTTCTAAGCTACAGATGTTGAAACTTTTAATGTTTGAGATTTATCCCAAAACCAATGTTTCTAAGTTAGAGATGTTGAAACGTTCAATGTTTGAGATTTATCCTAAATCAATGTTTCTAAGCTAGAGATGTTGAAACTCCTAATGTGTGAGATTTATCCTAAAACCAATGTTTCTAAGCTAGAGATGTTGAAACTCCTAATGTGTGAGATTTATCCTAAAACCAATGTTTCTAAGCTAGAGATGTTGAAACTCCTAATGTGTGAGATTTATCCTAAAACCAATGTTTCTAAATGTGTACAACATGTTTGCTGAAACCAATTCACAGATTAACTACTTTATTGCCACAGTAAAAGTGCCAGTAATGCTCGTGTCTGACTCCATTTAACTGGGTGGTCGCCGCTTCATTTGAATATTCATAAACATGTGATGTTATGCGGTCCTGGACAAGCAGTTCTGGCCAATCTAGCTAGAGAGTTGAAACTCCTAATGTGTGAGATTTATCCTAAAACCAATGTTTCTAAGCTAGAGATGTTGAAACTCCTAATGTGTGAGATTTGTCCTAAAATCAGTGTTTCTAAGCTAGAGATGTTGAAACTCCTAATGTGTGAGATTTGTCCTAAAATCAGTGTTTCTAAGCTAGAGATGTTGAAACTCCTAATGTGTGAGATTTGTCCTAAAGTCAGTGTTTCTAAGCTAGAGATGTTGAAACTCCTAATGTGTGAGATTTATCCTAAAGTCAGTGTTTCTAAGCTAGAGATGTTGAAACTCCTAATGTGTGAGATTTATCCTAAAATCAGTGTTTCTAAGCTAAAGATATTGAAACTCCTAATGTGTGAGATTTATCCTAAAATCAGTGTTTCTAAGCTACAGATGTTGAAACTCCTAATGTGTGAGATTTATCCTAAACCCAATGTTTCTAAGCTGCGAATCACGAGAAGCATAACTCAGCGGCTGGCCTCACGTGTGAGGTATGTAGATAAATAAAATTACTATGAATAAAGCTAGAAAGAATAAACGAAGACAGCTGATGATTTCACTATGACATTCCTAACATGAAACGTTACTCAGTTTTCCAAACAAAGTTTAAACTGCGCAAACATGGATACCGGATGCGTCATATATCGAGCACACATAACCAGATGTTAAGTTCGAAATATGACCGAAGAGTTGACAAACATAGGGAAACCGCGTGTCCAGCGCTCAAGGTGGATTGGGCTTGTCATTAATCAAGCGTCATGGTTCAAAAAATTCTTCTCTTTTTATGCTTGCGGTCGTAAAATTCAAAATCACTAAAAAAAAAACAACCAAAAACAAAAAAAAAGTCCAACAAAACAAAGAAGCAACAAAAATCTTGAACAAATTAATAGTTTTAAATTTTCGGTGATAAGGTGTTGAGCACTTCTGTTTCTGATCAACAACAAAATGTATAAAAAAGATTTGAGGAAATTCTAATTGACATGTTACTTCGTCTATTTTAAGCCAAAAAGGAAAGATACCAACTATCAAGATATGATCCATTTTGTGAACAAAAAAAAGGGACCGTAAGTAAGCACAAAGAAACCTAGCGGGTTCCTTCGTTTTAGGGTATTTTAGAGAGCCAGTAATTTTCTTATTGGTTCGATGCCAATAATCTATTAGTATTTCTTTATTTTTCTCCCATTCTCTCTACCTGTATCTTTTTCTCTTTGTTCTCCGTATCACTATTAATATCACTCTCTGTAGGTATGATTTTCTACAGAAATCCCTATTTCTTCCTTTCACCACACTTATCCCTTTCTTCTTTTTCTGCCTCTCATTTTCACTCATCGTCTACCATTATTTTTCTATCTTTCTCTTCCCTCTCCATCTGCTCACATTCTCCTTTTTTTAGCTAGCATGAAAGTGATTTATTTCACATGAAATTATTTATATTCATATTTGCAAAGGATGGGTCAAGGTTTGGAGACACAGCTGTTGCTCCCCCAAAAAAAAATCACAACAAAATGTAGATTTTGTGTTAAAATACCAGCACCCAGTTTTGATTCTTCTGTGTGCAGTGTGGCTTTAGGTATCTGTTTGGCGGTTTAACTGGTTCCCTCACTAAACATAGGGGATCTTTCTAATAGAAGTGAAATTTGCATTTTATACACAGAAATGGGGAAAAAAAAGATAAAACGCATATAGTTAGAGAGAGAGAGAGAGAGAGAGAGAGAGAGAGAGAGAGAGAGAGAGAGAGAGAGAGAGAGAGAGAGAGAGAGAGAGAGAGAGAAAGAGAAAGAGAGAGATGCATTGAGAGGTTCATAGAAAGAAAGAGATTTGTAAAGAATGAAAGAGAGATGGAGAAAAAGGAGAAAGTACAGTTGAGGACGGACGAGGATAGAGACGAATATAAATGGAAGTGATAAAGATCTGTTGGCGATCCCTTCTGATCGTGATATTGTATCGACGTGCCAGAACCCTCTAAGCCTGATCAACCAGGCTGGGAGTTTTGCCGCAGCTCACGTAATTTCTAAAAAGGTTGAATTCACATCAAGTAAGCTGTTGATACCACTTTAGCCTTGACCACTTGAGTCTTGACCACATGAGTCTTGACCGAATAGTTTTCTTGGCCAGCGAGGCTTAGTGCATCTATCTCCGTATGACTGTCCGGCCTATTCGCTGTTTTGATGCTGTCCATCCTATTTGCTGTGTTTTCTTACTGGCAATCTTTTGTTTCTGTATTTATCTCCTCTCTCTCTCTCTCTCTCTCTCTCTCTCTCTCTCTCTCTCTCTCTCTTTCTTTCATATCTCCGTGATCCTGTCTGCTTTCCATATCTCTATTCCTCCCGTTTGTTTCTTTGTGTATCTAAAATCTATCACTCATCCCTTGCCCCTATATTTCCAATTCAATCCTTAACATTTTTTTTTATATCTCCGATTTTTACACTCCCAAACATTTTGTTATCTTCTTTTGTGGATTTCTGCCCTCAAAATTAGTTGAGTCAGCTTCCTCACCCATTCCTTCTCGTTTTTTTCAGTTTATTTCCAACTCTTAAACAGTTTACAAAAATATTTCTTTAACACTCTTCTCACACTTTTTCTTTGCTTCTAATCAACTCGATAGATCTTGACAAATAACGCTCTAGGACAGCATACACACCTGACTCAAGATAGCAAAAACTTTTTTTTTGTTTTTGTTTTTTTACACATTTTTGAAACATACCATTCCTTTTCTTCTTCGCTTGAATTTCTATAAGACTAGATTAGATCTCGGCACTGTCTATTTTATCTATCATTCTTCTATCTTTAAAAGCTCCCTCGCTTTTTTCACACTTTACACAATTTATTGCTTGTATTGATTTAGTAATGATTTTCTTTTATGAATCTCAATTTTCTTTTTCGATTTCTTTAGAATTGGGGATCTCAATACGTGTGGCCTGTATATTCCACTTATATCTTTTAGCTTTTAGCTATCCACATTTTATACTTCCCTGTTTCTTTCTTTGACTCTACCGCTCCAATGATTATACTTCTTCATTCGCTCTAAAACTATATATTTTGTCTACAACATTCTATCTTTTCCCTTAATAACCCACGCATTTTTTTTCATATTTCCCATAATCCACTTCCCCAGCTCTTCATCTTGAGTTCACATCACTTTCAATGAAGCCAAACACGCCACGATCTGTTCGTGTGACATCCACAAGCTGGTCTACATGAAACCGCTCTGTGTCTAGAACAATCTTATCATGACACTTCAGATGTGTCTAGACTAGGCTCAGTGCTTGTTCTCTTTGAAAGGTGCTCCTCTTGTTCTTTATCTCAAAAATTTTTGTGAGAGCATTTTATAGTTAATTAGTGTAAAAAGGTAAAAGATTACATAGACTGGTGTTTTACTTGATCTCTTCATTCGAAGTGATTTTAAAACTTTCGGTATGAGTATATTGATCTGAAGTTTACAACTGGTAGAAAAGAACGAAAAAAAAAGGAAAATATGAATTAAACCAGATTCAAGGTAGATGGTGCTAAACCAATTATACTTCATTGACAGAGAGGAAATGCATTAGGTTAGTGCTAGTTCCATATTTTATGGACCAGGTTTTAACTTTTATCAAAACCAACCTACCGCAAACTGTTCAGCAAGTGGTGAACTTAAGCATAACTTTTAGCAATCAGGACGAGAAAGAGTTTCCTAAGTCTGTAGGGCTTTTGAAGACCAAGATATAAACTTGCTGCTGGCCGACATACTCAGCAAATTGGTTCGAAGCAGTTACGAAGCGTAGTTTGGAGCAACAATTATTACATATTCATTGCCTTTTTCGAATAATGTGTAAAAACATCCATTTACGATTGTTAGCATATTTGCAACAGTTGAACAATGTTACATCAATGTAGCATATTATATTAATGCATGTTAATATAGCAACTGTGGACTCACCTTTTGGGGATCAAGAAGAAAGGGGATCATTTGTTTTTAACACAATAGATGCTGGTGCAATTTTTATGTGCTTTTCACGTCATGTGAGTTTGACTGAAACAGGGCTATTATTAGACACGCATTTAATTTTATATAGTTAGAGTTTGATTACCCTATCCAAAAGGATTTATTTAACGCATCTTTGTCAACAATCCCTTTAAAGTTAACCTCCACCGACTTATTATGAATTGGCAGGGTAAAAAATATTATCCCGGTTCTAATTGACAATCGGGAATTGGATTTAATAGGAAAGAAGATTGACACATTGAATAACATCAGATTCTTGAGGTCCTAGAAATATTGTAAAGATAGATGGTTCTTCTATGGTCTGCGATATTGTCATTTCTTCTCCAGTTTCTAGTGAGATAATATCTGCAGAAATTGATCAATAGATAAATGAGCCTTACTGCTTCTGTATTTAAGATGTCTTGATCTGAACTTTTACAAACATTTTCATAGGTTTCCGAGACTAAAAAGAACCTACTCCTTGAAAACTCTGAAAAAGAAGTAATACTTTGAGCTATAATTGCAACTAAGATATAAGATAAACGGATTTAAGTTTGAGTCTGATACTTCTAGTATTCATCTTCTAGTATTCATCATTTTTTAGTATTCATCTTCTAGTATTCATCTTCTAGTATTCATCATCTTTTAGTATTCATCTTCTAGTATTCATCTTCTGGTATTCATCATCTTTTAGTATTCATCTTCTAGTATTCATCTTCTGATATTCATCATCTTTTAGTATTCATCTTCTGGTATTCATCATCTTTTAGTATTCATCTTCTAGTATTCATCTTCTGATATTCATCATCTTTTAGTATTCATCTTCTAGTATTCATCTTCTGATATTCATCATCTTTTAGTATTCATCTTCTAGTATTCATCTTCTGGTATTCATCATCTTTTAGTATTCATCTTCTAGTATTCATCTTCTGATATTCATCATCTTTTAGTATTCATCTTCTAGTATTCATCTTCTGGTATTCATCATCTTTTAGTATTCATCTTCTAGTATTCATCTTCTGATATTCATCATCTTTTAGTATTCATCTTCTAGTATTCATCTTCTGGTATTCACTTCGAGCAACCATGCTCAGGGCTTGTTATGCTTAAAACCGTGTTCGTTACCATAACACTTAGCTCCGTCTGTGCAGGCTTTATACGCATTAATTATAATTGGACTCCAATTATACTTCTTAAAAAATCAATATAAAATATGTTAATATATACTAGCCTCTTCAACAAGTGATATTACACATTATAAATCAAAAAGCCTTCATCCAGAAACATTATTTCCTTTACTGGTGTTTTTTTAAGTTCAGCTCTATAAATAAATTTGAGGTAAAAAGGTTTGCTTCACCAACACAAACAAGATTCGCCTGTAATTAGAAAATTTGCATGAAAAATTATAACGTGGTGCTCAAATTATACACGAGCTCTTTATAATACCGCATGACGATCTAATTAGTTTAAAAACAAAACAACAAAAAAAAAAAAATCGAAAAAAACAAAAAAACAAAACAAAAACACACTGTCTGAGAAAACTGAAAAAATGTCAAGGTATAAGAGCGTGGAATTCACTCTTTCGACTGTTCTGGAAATCGACATGTTTTAAAACTTAAAGTGTTTTCAATCAGCTAAATATTCTGTTCCCTCAATCCCGTCGTTTTGACCGCCCATCCACGGCTATGACGCGATCTTCAGATGATAAGAAATACCACCGCTATGACAGCGTCACACTCAGTACACATCACATTCCGCTGTAAAGCTGACCGTGCACATTCTATTCTTCCGCCAAGCATTACTTAGAGACCGACTGCTAAGCTTTTCCGGCACAGACACTCGTTACACCACGTACAGCACTCTGTGGGGAGGATGTCGGCTCTTTGAACAGTGCAGGGTCTAGAAACACATTAACAGCACTTGGGGGGTTCGATAACCCCGACCACTGGTTCGTTCTAAAGGTCTAGTGAGTTATCAGGCTTGGAACTCTCAGATTTATAACTAATAGTAGAAGATAGTGCTGCTATAATCTGAACAAACCAAATGAGCTCAATCAGGGAGAAATTCAGCAAAGATACAACTTTACTGTAAATTCAAACTTGTTGAGATCTATTATCTGTATCATGTAATGTCTTCACTAGTCCGCGAACAAAGTTAGCCCATGTTTTCTTTATCATCACCTTTACTGTAGATTCAAACTTGTTGAGATCTGTTATCTGTATTAGATCAATGCTAACGGAGATTTTAGTCTAAATGCATAGTTAAGAACTTAGAAAGCAATATGGCTTCTTTTTTGAATAACAATTATTTTTCTCATAAGCACAAAATGCGCCATATTTCAAGACTGTCATGGTTTTCTATTTAAAAGACCAATACTGATCTTTTTCATGACATTTAATGACAATCCTATAAATCGTTAGTGAATCTAACTTTCTATCAACTTGTTAGAGTGTGTTAGCCTTTATGATATGGGTTATTTGCATAAATCAAAAGAAAAAAAAGTGTGCCTGTATAGATCTGTTCTTTTAATAAAAAAAAAATGAATCAATTTATGTCCCTTTCATTCAAGATACCTTGGGTATTGTAATCTTCCTAACTTATAGCTAGGTTTTTCCTACGCTATCCCTCTCACTGCATTCTATCTACACCTCTTTCTGCCGATCAATGTATCCATCAATCAGTTTACCTATTTACTAGATATTATGATATTTATATTTTCGTGAATATGTTTTCACCAATGGAACATTTCTTATCAGCCTTACTGTCTACAAACCAACTGTCTCAGTACCACCAGGACTACTGTAAGCATCTCTCTTATCCGCCTGGTCTCCGAGGAGCCATTCATTCCCAGACACAATCAATAACATTTAAAACTGAGCTTATATCTCATACACGTTGTAAGTTCAACACTTTCTCTGAAATGTGCATTATTAAAGATATTTACGCTGTGGAGATCTTCTCAATTTCAAATATGATTATCTGTTATCTGTCTTCCACTTTTGCCATCTCCTTCAATTCGGAATTATAGCAGGTGCTACTCTTAACTTCTTTGTATATTGTTTTATTTCAATTAAAAAAAAAGTTTTTTCCAACTGACATACCATCTCCACATCAAGGTCAAAGAAAAAACTGGAAAGCACAGAGCAATCACCTGTCTGGAATCTTTGATTTAGTTCATTATTTATTACCTCGTCTGGTAGTTGATATACTGTCCAGATTTTCTCTAACCAGTGCCAGAGGCCTCGTGCGTTACACAAAACAAATTAGCAACCCATCGGCAAAAAGCACTTAAGATTACATTACAATAACCTCGAGAAAACTAAATGCTCTACAGATAGCTTCCGGTACGATTTGTGGAATCATTATTAGTGGAAAGGTTGGGCGGAGGGAGTGTTTAAGAAAGGGAATTAAATTTTACGCCTGGTCATGTCAACAGGTAAATTTCAAGGATTTCAAATGTTCAGAAAGGAAAAAGTGGGAAAAAAGTAAAGTTGTATTTTAAACGTCAAAACAGCTTTTTAAAGGCTTTTTTGAATTTGTGAGATATTTCGAAAAATCATTTGGATGGGTCTGTTATTTCTCAGCAGTTGTGCGATTTTCGTGAAAGTCAAGAGCTTTTCTAAGGCATTGCGAACAATACTTTTTGTCTTTCTTCCGCAAGGTTGTTATGTCATTCAGATTTGTTTTAACTCAATTAGCTGTACCTCATGCTACCTTTTCTGACCACATGAATATTGTTGTGACGAGCTTTTACTCTTTTATTGTCCCTACTCCCAGATCAGACAGGATTTAAACAGAATAAAGAGATCATAATTATTTATTCCGGAGACTTTCTGTCTTATTAAAATGACATTCTCAAATTCTGCAAAATTACAGAGAAAGTGTTCCCATACAGTGTGATCCTATGCTGGAGAAATATTTCTCTCTCTCTATCTCTATCTCTCTCTCTCTCTCTCTCTCTCTCTCTCTCTTTATATATATATATATATATATATATATATATATATATATCCCAACTTATATAAAAAATTTAGTGCTCATTGTGTGCTCCCCTCCTCAAAGTTTTGCCCATCTCCACAGACTTATTCAGACACTTGAAAATTACAAAATAGTTTTTTATGAAATACTATACATCAGATTAGGGACATGACCCCCATTTTTTAAAAAAGCAATGTTTTGTTGTCATTAAATAAAAATTAGACTTTTGATATTATTTGTTCTTCAATGTACGCCTCCCGCAATGACCATCAACTTCACTAGATAGCGGTAATTCTAAAAAGTTTGATCGTTGCCATTCACCACAGACTTACATAGTCACTTAAAAATAACAAAACATTAGGGACATGACCCCCACTTTTAAAAAAAGTAATGTTTTGTGTCAATAGATCAAAATTAGACCTTTGACATTACTTTTGCTTCAATTTAGATCTAGATCTACCTCTATCGCATATCCTAGGCCAACCAGCGATATGACCACCACAGTCTGAGTGATATAATTAAATGTGGAAGATGGATCGATATTACGATGGCAGGTGAGAAAAAGGGACGTGGCTTAAGACGATCTAGATTCGTAGAACTCAATAAAAATCAAATTCCCCCAACCACACCACCACAAACAACACTTGATCAACCATCCATGTGTATTGATACTGATCGAAATCTAGATCTAGTTCTACGACAAACTAGATCTAGATTTATAGATCAACCAAGATCTGATCCAGATAGTGAAAACAGACGTAGCTCTAGATCTCCACAACGTAGACCCAGCTTTAGATCTGCTACACCACCACAAGAAGCAGATAGACCCATACGGATTAGATCTACATCACCGCTACCGCCTCCACCTTACATCAGACAGGCAGCTTCTACACTTACACCGCCAACTGCACTAAACCATGACAATATCAATATTGTTGCCCACTTTTTGGGGGAATGACAAAGACATGCCATTAATGTGACGCAAAATTGTGACCCACATAAACAACCTTACTATGCTGTGCCAATGGTCAAGTTAATTTAACCCCCTTACAAACTTTACCAGAACCTTTACACCAGCTGTTTGTGGGAGATACTGCAGAATTTAGATGTTTTCGAAATAACATTCGAAGTTACAATTTAGCTTTCGCATTCGCATCATTTGGTGTAAATGAGGACATGTTACCGCCAGTGGCACTGTTTGCCATAGAATTGGTCATCTACAACAAAATTTGCACAATTGTACATTTATGACACTGACAATGAAATACAAAACAGACTGCATTGGAATCAACATTTAAAGCCTGATGTGCTTCACACAATTTCTTCCGCCATCAAAGAACTCTTTGACTATAACAAGCTGCACCAATAATGTTGTCTTCAACTCAGCATTAATATTATAATGGTGAGTGCAATAATTTTCTGTCAAAATTATTAATAGATAGGTATTGATTTAAACTATCAATCCTACAAATTCGCGGGCTTTGAACTAGTATATATATATATATATATATATATATATATATATATATATATATATATAGAGAGAGAGAGAGAGAGAGAGAGAGAGAGAGAGAGAGAGAGAGAGAGAGATAAAGAGACTCAGGGAAAAAGGAATAGGCTTAGGAAAAAAGTTGTGAAATTTGAACATTATGATGAAATAATCATTTTACAAATCAATATCAGTACTATCTTTATGCACATCAACAATATTCTCAACTCGAACATCATCGTCATCATCATTGTCACCATCATCTTCATCAGCATTACTAGTTTTAACTACTCATGTTCAACAACAACAGGGAAAAAATCCTGATTTTTTTATAAGCATCTCAAATACCCTAACAGCAGAATAGCCATTATTGTGTACGCCAGCATTGCATGTTTTTCATAAAGGTGGGTGTAAAAATCCAATGAAGAGCTCAACCCTTAGTCATCGCTACATATTTCATACCCACATATCTTGTCCTTACAACCATGAAAGTCATTGACCTAATGAGGTCAGAAAACTTATCTGATCGAAATCTTCGATCCCAACTTAAACTAAAAGAAAGATAAAATAATATAGTGCTTTAGAGCTTCCATATTATGTATTGGACATTGAAAGAGTAAGATTGAGATATATGAGAAAGATACAGCAATACATATTGATTTACCGATGAGTTGTTTCTCTAGCTCTGAAGATCAGATTTTGCTTAAACGAAAATGAAATTGATGTAAAAAAAACAAGCGCGACTTTTTTCAATCAATTTTTTAAAAGCTTTGTATGCTGATAGTTTTGAAAAAAAAATTGGTGTCTTTAGAGAAGCTTAAAAAAGAAAAAAAAGCGAGGAAAGCATAAAAGAGAAAGAGTGATGAGTGGAAAAAGTGAATATTGGAGAATATAGGAGGTGAAATATTAAAGGAGAGAAGGGGAGAGTCCACACAAAAAAATTTAAGGAGACGCATAGTTAACAAAAGAATTCCGGCTACTCATATTCGACCAGAGCCATCAGCGTGTTGTGGGTCTTGAAGCGTTCAACATTACCTCAGTGGTCGGTTCTTCTTATAGGACGGAAATAAACGCAACCCTTTACACTCTCGTAGCACAAAATTGTGCCGAACAATGGGAAAAAGGAAAGAGACCACGCAAATCTGATGCTTTTCTATAAACTCTGCTATGTCTCATACACTTCCTACACTATGTGTTTTCTCCAAATCTTTGCGACATGGTGATGTACTGGTAGAAGTTCGGCTTTCACACCTGATGGTCCGTGTTAGAATCCTTGTTGAACCAGCGTTCTATGAAGCTTTACCTCATTTCACTATATCGTGGGAAAAGTGAATTACACAGGTAACGATTGAGTGACGAACTGTTTCTGTATCAGTTAAGACTGAAGTCTCTGATTGGTCGTCCCACGTCAGATAATCTTTGCCAAAGCACTTTGAGCACTTTAGTGGCTACAGTTATTGTACTTTTATCAAAGTTCTCCTTTTTTCGTAATTTTTTTAAACATAGCAACCAAATGGTTTACAGATATGCCCATTGAAAGAGTTGGAAACTCGCAGGTGACCACGCTTCCTGTACGGGGCTAGACTGCACAATGGGACTGAATTGTTAAAAGCTTTTCGGCGACGGTACTCAAATGCCCCGACATTTCGCAGCGTTCTGGGAATTTCTGACTGACAGTGTTTCAAACCTGCGTGTGAAAGTACTTTAAATCACCTGAGACAAATGAAGAAAGAAACAAAACAAAAACCCGTGGAGTGCACGATCAGATGTGTTCTGAGCATTATTTTTTTCATGGCAGAAATAAAAAAAAGACAAAAAATTTAGAAAAAAAAAATACAATTTTGGACCGTTTTCTCCTATTCCTTTCAAGTTTTGGTAATATTTGTAAATTTTTTGTTTTTAAATTTTAATGAATATGACGGAATGAATAATTTTTAGGTGCAATTAAAAAAAAAATGATTAACATGATAACCTTGTTTTCACTAGCGCGTTTCAGTCGTATCTAATGTTACCTGAAGATGTGTTAATGTTATGAGAGCTGGGGTGAAAAGGGCAAAGTTTTTGACAATAACAAATGCAACAGCCCTCGCCGGTGTTCCTATGAACAGGTTTCAACCCTTATATGGCTCTGAGAGCGACTTAAGAGACGAAAAAGTTTTACAATTTAAAGTCCTGCATGTGATCAAAGCTTAGCAAAAGATTCAAAAATTGAGTAATGCCATGACAATAGGAGGCCAGTTTTTTCCGTAACTTATTCACAAGTTTGAGTGAAGGCTGTGAAAAGCTTTGCATTTTTACTTTAAAAAATATTGCCTGTTGG
This sequence comes from Elysia crispata, assembly GCA_033675545.1. Lineage (NCBI taxonomy): Eukaryota > Metazoa > Mollusca > Gastropoda > Plakobranchidae > Elysia > Elysia crispata. Next base: position 114,093 of record JAWDGP010005402.1, on the reverse strand, counting down.
TGAAATACTCGGTCAAGATCTGGATTGGCGAATACTTCTGCAGCTTCACCTTTTTGTCAACTACTCTTTTCTTCTGGCAGACAGAGAACTATGGAATCAACTTGTATAACGATTTCTCAAACAAAACAAAAATAGGATTTAAAAATATACACGTACGTACAGGCATTCAAAGTATTTTTCCCCTGAGAATGTCAAATTCCTTGGCTCTTTTGTTTTAAACCGTTGTATCTTATACCTATTGAGCTGATACCAGCAGCTATACATGGTTTTCTTCAGGTATCATTCAATATTTTTGGTGACACTTTTAGCGTCTCTTGTTTTCTTCTTCTTTCTCCCAACATTAAGCATGAGTCTCAGCCTCTGTGTCTTCTTTGATATCTCACAATATTGCGTATTTTTCAAGACCTGAAAACTGTAATAACTGAGTTGGCAATTTCTTAGCACAGGTGGTTGTTTATCTTAGAAATGTATTTATTGTATGTTTTATTGTAACCAATAAAACTATTATGATGTATTTTTTTGCGACTTTTCTATTTCTTCAAATTTCATAGTCTCAAACAGGACCAACGTGTATAATTACACTCTTTTTCTAGATCTAGACCAAGTCCAGTTTTTCCTTTGGCCAAAATAGTTATCCCAGGTTAAACCCGGATAAAAGGCGCCCATATTTCTAATTGGTTAGTTAGTGAACCAATAGCGCTTTAAACCATAGTCATCAAACTAGCACCACACAAATGAAATAAAGAATTGATTAATTTAATTTTCTTTGCACTCCAAAGTCACCAAAAGAAAATTAAAAACACTTCTAAGAAATGCTACATTAATTCACTTTAATCTTTTCTTTCTCAAAGGCAAAGGATGCTCTTTTTCAAGAAACACCTTTGCAACCTCATAACTCACATAGCCAACTTTTTTTTGGACTTTTTCGAAGTCATTGTTCTTCAGTTTATTCGTTTCCTTTCATTCTATTTCCGAATTTCTCCTCTCTTCAATTTTTTAATTCCTTACTTTTTATTTTTAGAATTTGTATTTTTCTAGTTTTTTTCCGGAGTTTTCCTTACAATTGCTATACGTATTGGCAAGATCAGTCTGACCCATCTTCGTTCGAGTTATGTGTAAAAATAGCTTACCTGTTTTACTGTATTATGATCCCGCCACTGCAAAGCTTTTGTTACAAAAATATATTGTCCACCGTTTTACTTTATGGCCGTTTCAAAGGGCTTTCACAGAAAATGAGGCGGAGTAATTGAAAAAAAAAAAGCAAGAATAAGGGAAGAAGAGAAATTGATTATCAAATTGGCGTGAGTGGAAAGGGAGAAGGAAAAAATGTTAAGAAACGAATAAGAATGATAGGCATAAAAATAAGATGAAGAGAGATTAAGAATAGGGGCAACCATCACGGCAAAGAGAAAAAAAACGAGACAAAATGAAAGCGTAAGAGAGAGAGAGAGAGAGAGAGAGAGAGAGAGAGAGAGAGAGAGAGAGAGAGAGAGAGAGAGAGAGAGATATTGGAGGGAGGGAGGAATAATGGTCAGAGGACATGAATAAAGGGAGAGCTATGGAGGGAGAGGGAAAGATAAAGAGATAAACATTATCATGATTTATATGCTTTTCTCTTTGCATGAATTTGATTTTTTAAAATACTTATGTCCTCTCTGAAAAGTGCTATTAGTTATAAAAAAAATTCAATTTTTTTCCGATCACCACAACTTGAGCTGGTTCTTTCTAAATGGAAGGGAAAAAAAAGTTAAGATCTGTGAGCATTTGTCCTTTTCCTACTTACTTACTTACTTACTGCCCTTTTTGCCATGGGCAATTAGGGCAGCAACAAACTCCTTCCATTGCTCACGGTCCTGAGCCAGCATCCTCAAGGTGCCCCATGACTGTCCCATGGCTGCTGCCTCTGCCTCCTTTGTCCTTCTCCAGGTGGTTTTCGGTCGCCCGCGTTTCCTGTGTCCCTCTGGCCTCCATTGAACGGCTACTCGCGTCAATTGTCCTGTATTCTTCAACAAAGGTTTATATCATGATGATGTACAATTAAATAATTTAAGATAAATCATTGGTTTCAACGCAGAGATAAACATTAGCAACATACCAAACTATGTGCAGCGAACGAGTTATAAATCAGAAAAAAATGTAAATCATAATAATAAAAAACAAGTTTGTAGCAAACATGGAGGGTTACATAATATTATACCGCGCTAGAAGAAAAACATTTCTGCCCAAGTCTGAAATTTTTGCCTTATTTATTTTTAGCTTGCGCTCCATTCCATGTAATAATCATTCACTTTGCTAAAGAGGTAATAGTTATATAAATCATCTTACGTTGCCTTTTTAGTACTTGGCAACACGAAGCACATGAAATTGAAGAAATGTATAGTTATCAAAATCTCTGGAAATATGTGGAAGATAAGTAAATTTATAAAAAATTCTCGTTAAAGACATACGTATTACTAAATTCTAAGGGATTTGTCTTTTTCTTATGATTTAAAACTGTGTCTCACCGCCTTAATTCCAACTTCTCTCCCAAAGATCCGCCGAAAGAGGTCAGGGCTGGGGAGACTTTCAGATTTTTTTTTTTTTTTTTTTTTTTTTTGGGGGTGGGGGGGGGTGGGGGGGGTAGAGGTATTGTTGGTTGTAAAGGATTATCGAGGGGTTGTACTGGGATTCTAGAGGCCGAGATAAGACTAAAAGGGGCCGTATCACTAATGAATGTGGATCAAAGCAAGCTAGCCCGATTCCTGAAAAACATGTTTTTTTCTAACAAGCCCAATCACTTTAAGAATCCCGAGGATTCAGGAATCTTGTGTGAAGGCAGCAACAATCTGAACTACAGAATGAAATATGAGGCGCTTCTGTCGTGCCCTATATGGTTCTAACGAGCAACACCTTGCTAAGCTCCTGCGGTGAACACTGAGCATTCTGACAACGTAGGAGGACAAAAGTAGTAGGTTGTCTCTAGAAAGAATGGTTGAATAGTCCACCATTCCCTTTGACGTACATGTCAAAATGGTTTTCTTAAAGAAAAGACTACAGATTTTTTGGCGCTTTGGACTTTTAATTTGATAATGCAATTAATTTTGTATAGTATCTGATCAATTATTTCTTTTTGCTAAATTAAAAAAATAGTAGGGTCAACAGCAGTAGAATACGTCAACAAACAAAGAGTAAACAATGGAGGGAGCTTAAGACTGGTCTAGTTTACATCCTAACCTATTAAAAGTCTTCCTAGCCAGTAAGCTCGACCAAACCACCTTCTTTCCGAGCTTTTGAGAGGTCAATGACATAAATACAAAATTGCTTCTAATAATGATCAGATAGCAATAAATATCCAGTCAAGCGGCTGAACAGAAAGAAAAAACAAAACAAAAAATAATCGATATACAAAATCGGGCCCGAAATCAATCAATCAAATTGTTTATGCTTTATAATCTTATTGATGGTTGTTATTGCACTATATTCTCTTCGATCACGCTAGATAGATAATCTGAAAACATGCATACAATCAACTTGTTTTGCTACCAAAAAAGCCCCAGTCAAATTAATGTTTATTAAAACTATTTAACGAGCTAAAAATGTGCGTATTCTGAAAAGACAAACTGTTTCTATTTACAGAGTTCTTTTATCTTATCTTTATCGCCTGTTTTTGCTGAATCTTATCTTTGTCAAAGCTTAAAGCTATTTTTGAATTATAGGAGCAGTTTAAACTTTGGTCTTCTAGTATATAAAAAAATCGGTTCCAAACTGTCTGTATTCTGACGATAATTTAAAAATTCGCATCGCTATTTTTATTCTCTTGAAATTTTTGGTTTACACGAGCATGTGTTCATCTTTGTTACGCAATGTCTCCTTAACATTTGTATCTTTTTGATTTCATCTTTTGGAAATAAAGATAGCTGGTATGTTCAAATGCGAAAGAGTGACATTCCTATGTTTTCACCTTTTAAATATTCTCAATGAAATGTTAGAAGTTATTGGTTATAGATGTTGAACGAAAAAAAAGTGAAAGTAAAAAATGAAGAAACAAAAACAGCGTCTTACATTGTTTGAAGAGAGTGAAGATGAATGAGATTTATTGTTATTATTATTATTATAATTATTATTATTATTATTATTGTTATTATTATTATTATTATTATTATTATTATTATTATTATTATTATTATTATTATTATTATTATTATTATTATTATTATTATTGTTATTGTTATTATTATTATACTATTATTATTATTGTTATTATTATTATTATTATTATTATTATTATTATTATTATTATTATTATTATTATTATTATTATTATTATTATTATTATTATTATTATTATTATTATTATTATTATTATTATTATTATTATTATTATTATTATCGTTATTGTTATTATTACTATTATTATTATTATTATTATTATTATTATTATTATTATTATTATTATTATTATTATTATTATTATTATTATTATTGATATCATTATTATAGAAATTAAAAAAAAATATATTCGATCGATAAATCATCTCATCTAAAAATAATCTGAAGAGAAAACAGAAAATTGTTTCATAATTATATAAATAGAAAATGCGATAATTATCTCGTTTGTAAATTAGAGATGAAAAAATGTTGTATTCTTCAGGCATTTTCAGATCTGTCTATTGGTTTTGTCCTTTAGTTTGTCTCATAATCGTATCACTACAGACACATTTTGTTGTTTCATTGTGAAAACATGTTCTGGACCTGATGAAGTCGTAGCTCAGGCTTTTAAAATCTATTTCGCATTGCGAAATCAAAGAAAGAGATTCGCCAAAGCGTGTTAAAATTCTCAACTTAGGGTGAAATTAAATCTATTTTTAAGTGTCGTTCAATTTTATATTCAAATATTAAACGTGAACTTTAGCTATTTAGATCTATTGACTTGATCAAAATTGAGGTAGAGGAAGAATAGGGACATCACAGATTATCATGTGGGTAAATAAAAGAGCTCTTTAGTTTGGGAGAGTAGCGAGATGAAGGGAAAATGGTTAGATGTAGAATTAAAAAAAGAAAGAGAGAAAAGAAGAGTTAGTTAAGGAAACATACAGAAACATTGATAAGGAAAGGTGAAGATCACAGAGACATACTATAGGTTGAAGAGAAAAAAAAAGAACATTACGAGGATCAAGAAATGGAAAAGGAAGAGAAAATTGGAAATAGGATGCAGAGCGAGAGGGAGAACTACAGAGCGCATTGTTGGGAAGTAAAAAGGGAAGCCCAAGGGGGAAAAACACATATTTAGATAGAATGGCTATGGAAGCTGAGAGAAATATAAAGAAAGAGGTGATAACGAAGAGAAAAAAAAATATATACAGTTATACGGTAAAAGAGGAAATTCATAGATAAAAAAATATAGAAAGTAAGAGCTTCAAGACAGAAAGAACAGCCAATGGAGAATAGGAAACAAATAGATATAGATTGATCAAGAAAAACTGTGAAAGACAGAAAGAGTAGTAGAAGCAAAGAATGAAAGAGTGAGCAATCGGTAGGCTCATGCACGCAGAGCCCAGATCTATAAAATTACTCGATGTTTCAAAAATGATCATCATCAAGCTGTCCTGTCATACCAGACCTGTAGCCTTTCAAGGGGAAACCAAAGCTACACTCATCCCCGCATGAACCGTAAATTGGATTGCGCTATTGCTATTATTACTAGACTCAAAATATGATATTGACCGCAGAATACTGATTCACGGTCTCCCTGATAATTACTGAGATATTTTCCACTTCCTCTTCCTTCACTAAATTGCCTCTGGTTGCCAAACTAGCTATGCGATCGATCTAACATTAATTTTTCGTTTGTTAACTTTTGCAGAGTATAAGTAGCTATAAGGTAAGCACTTATCCTGAAATCTGCAAGAAATCTCCATCGTTGGTTCAAGACAAACAGGTTCGAAACTCACATCTTTTTTATCAATTAATATAATATGCTATGTCTGGCGCGCACCGATTTGTTGATTAACTCTTTGACAAAGATGAATAATTGAAATAAAATAAGATATGATGAGATAAGATAAGTTAATGTTTAATTTATTCATCCCACTTGTGAAAAATCAAAATTGAAATGCTGATTATTATAAAAAGTTATGAATACATGCAATAAAAATTCAGGTGTATATATAAAAAATTAAATAAATAAATAAATGATATATCTACAAAAGCTAAATGTATTTATGTTTCTAAACAGAGCAAGTATGTTATATAGAGTAAGTAACAATATCTAAAATGTTTACTTAATACAGATTATAATGAATAAATAATTAAAGTGTACAATACTGGTATTATTATTTTAAGAATCATATCTCAAAGTTTTAAGAACATAATGAGTTAAACGTATAATATTATACATAAAATATGAAAGAGAGATTGCACTTAATTTTCTGTACGTGACTTAGTATAGGCCTATTTACGCATGTGATAAAAACATCCATAGGTTTCAGCCAACAAAATCGACGTACGTTGTTGATCTTTTGGTGTGTGAACTTGTCCGAAACTGGATTGGTCTGCCAAACTTAACCCCATCGATCATTCATTTTGATGAATTGTTATTAAATGTTTCTTTGATTTTGTACAGTTTCAAAAAAAATTAAACACTTTTTTCTCACAAAAAGTAAAGATCAAGTATGGTTTGACAGAAAATACAAAACTCCAACTTATTTTAGAGATAGTGAATTTAAGATCGGCACCAATTGCTTTTAAAAATACAAATAAAGGGTAATTTGTCTTCCCTTGTTAACCCTCTCTTGCTTTTTACACACCACAGTTATATTGGTTTACGTATCGCTCTCGTATAGTTTCTTCGATTTTCATCTGTTTCTTTTTTTTTTATTTTTTCAAAGTCGAGAATCTCAATACATGTACGCCTGATTCCTCTGAGATCTTTCGTCTCTTCCCAATTTATACCTCCTTTACTCAGTCTTTCTTTCTTTGTCTCTGCAGTTCATATGCTTGTATTTTCCAATCACTCTAGTCTATCAACGTCCTCGGTTATCTCGAGAATAGACACATTTTTGGTAAATTTTCAATATTCCATTTCGTGAAGTCTTTCTTTCAAGTTCATATCACTTTCAATTAAACCAGACCCGGTATTATCTCCTCATGTAACACCCAGACCTGGCTGACATGAAACAGCTTTGTGTCTTGTGCTATTTTGACGTGGCACTTAAGAGGCGTCTAGACTACTCTGATGGTTAGTTCACATTATGTGAGTGGCCACTTCAAAAGGTCTGCTTCTTGTTCTTCATCGCAAAAATTATTGTGAGAGCATTTTGCTGTGAGAGAGTAAAATTTGGGATATTACATAGAGTGTTTTTTTTTTATTAGCTTTCTTCTTACTTTTAAACAGCTTGACGTATTTTGTGTGGATATAATGATAACAGTTGATTCTACAACTGGTAGAAAGAATATAAAAATTTGAGAATCGTGAATTGAATCAGGTTCGCGATGGGTGGAAACGATAACCAGTTGTTCAGACAGAATTTTCAATTGCAATAAAAATCATTAAAACAAAAAATTATTTTGTTAGCAGAGAAAAAAATGCATGACGTCACTGCTGGTTCCATTTCACAGAAGAACACAATCGACCAACTTTTATCATCACTGGTCTGCTGTATAATTATGTTTTCTGAAGCAGCGAACTTTACTCATAACCTTATAACTATCAAGAAGACAAAAAATGTCCGAAGTCTTTAGTACTTTTATTACATGTGAGACACTTTCAGTCTGATGAACGACGATGAGAAATAATTTAATCTGAAAAAAAAAACCAAAAACAAAGCAAAACTAAGCTTTTTTGGGGGGTTATCAGGTGTTGGTTTAGAATTGTATACAGCAAAGTAAAATTTTGATACTGACCATAGTAGCAAATAAGGGGACAGCTTTGCAGTTAAACTAAATGGAGATGTATTTTGAATGTAGTAGACGCTATTTGAGATTTTTGTGCGGTGGTGGACTTAGACTAAAAAGGCTATCAGAGACAAGTTCATCCTAACACGATAACAAAGCTTTGAGCGCCCCTTTCGTAAAAGTGAACAATCAATGTCTGAGTAACAATTTTTAAAGTTAAATGCAGCGTTGCGCTAAATGTGCTTGAAAAATAATGCAAATTCTTCAGACATTGGCAAAGTTAAAATATAAATTTTCATGTTTATGTTTTTGCTCTTGAAACTTTGTCCACTACTTTATAGTGACTCAAGCAGGTCCATATATTCTGTTCCCTCGTTGTGGTTGATGCGACCGTATCGCAACAAGGACGCTTGCCTCAGATGGTCCAGGGATAAGAAATACCACCGCTATGACAGCGTCACACTCTCTACACATCACATTCCGCTGTAAAACTGGCCGTACACATTCTATTCTTCCGCCAAGCATTACTTAGAGACCGACTGCTAAGCTTTTCCGGCACAGACAGTCGTTACACCACGTACAGCACGTGGGGAGGATGTCGGCCCTTTGAACAGTACAGGGTCTAGAAACACATTAACAGCACTTGGGGGGTTCGATAATCCCGACCACTGGTTCGTTCTAAAGGTCTAGTGAGTTATCAGGCTTGGAACTCTCAAATTTATAACTAATAGTAGAAGATAATGCTGCTATAATCTGAACAAACAATATCAGGTAGAAACTGAACAAAGGTACGCGTTTGAAAATCTTTGGTGTTGCTGATAATCTTAAACTATTTTTCAAAATAATTTCTTCAGTAGCTTTGTTTCAATAGCGTAGAAACCTGAGCAGTCATGTTTTTCTCATCACCTAATTTCTTTGATCGTTATAAAGATTGAGCACAGGACCATGGCTCTCTGGGAAACGCTTTAATACCATCTTATCTCTTATCAATATTACTTTCGTCTAATTGTACAAATAAGACTATGGAAAGCAAAATGCCTTTTTAAAAAAATTAATACTGTCCATATAATCTAGCCTTTGAAACATTTATATTCATAAAACATAAACTGGCAGATGAGCTATATGGCATTTATAGCACTCTTGGAAAAATATCAAGGAAAAAAGGAGTGTAAGAAATCTAAGTCGGCTCAGTGAACAAACCTTAGTATTTCTAGTTCTACACATCGGAAAGTCCCATCAGAATCTAGCACATACTTGTGATGCGAGTGAAGATGCTATACATAGATGCTTTTCATTGATTCAGTTAAAAAACAACAACAACAAAACGTGTTGAACCAACCAGAAGTTTCTGAAGGTAAAAGAATAGGTCGTGGGAGATGTAGATACTGAATCCTCACTACGCAAGACCCGACGTAGTAGAAACAACATGTTGTTTGAGAGATTAATGTCCAGGGTGGAACAATTGTCGCACAGGCTTGAGAAAGATAATGGGTGAGACAGAGACTGGGGTCTATAGAGGGTAGTGCTCGATTCACATGTTACTGATCCACAGCAGTTTCAACGAACGAATTAAACATAGCAGTAAAGACGATGCAACGAGACTCACAGAGCTTTCGATATCAATACATTTGCCAAAAAAAGATAGAAAAAAAGCCCACCTTATAGCTGCAGTTTTAGCATAAGCAGATGGATCTTCAAATTTTTATTTTTCTTTCATTTTTTTTTTAGTTTTCTTTTTCAACTTTTATCTTCCCAATTAAGTTTTTTCTTTGCTATACGTCTCTTCTCTAGCAACTCTTTCTTCCCCATATTCTTTCTACATCTCTTTCTGCCAATATATCTCTTTATAAAAACAATTTTTTGTATATAAAAAGAAAGCTTTCTACCGAGTGGTGCAAGAACCTTCTCTATACCTTCCTATGTGCTACTTACTAACTTTCTGTTTAGTTCCTACTTGACTCCGCATGCATCTCTCTCTCCCGCTTGCCCTCAACTGTGCCCAGAAGGTCTAGACATGATCAAGACACATTGAGACTTCCCCTGACAAATGTTTGAAATTAGGAACAATGACTTGAAGTTTTATCTCAAATATAATTTTAGTTTCAGGAGTTACGTTGAAAGAGATTAGAGAAGATTCATTCGAATGAAGTATATATTAATCTTTTGTCTACTTGACCCGTTTGCTTTAATGGGGATTTTTAGCAGGTGTTCTTCTAAATATTTTTCCTTTATTTAACGTCTCTGTATAATGTTTCATTTCTGTTACAAAATGATTTTATTACTGAGATATCACCTGCAGACCGACGCTGGAGAAAATATAAAACACAGAGCAATCACAAGAATCTCCATTCCAATCCATTATTGATTACCCCGTCTTGTGGTTGACATAATTGTCCTGACTCTATCCACAGTCTCACCACTGGTACTTCGGGTGCCTGGCAAGAAATAATTATTAGCAACCCGCAGACATAAAGCACTTAAGATTCCGTTACGATAATCTCGCGAAAACAAAATGCTTTACAGCTTTCACCACGGAGTGGCACGATTCTGGGAGAGGGAAGGGCGAGGTTGGGAGAAGGTTGGAGGGAGGTTGGGGGGAGATTTGAGGTGGTGGAGGAAGCGAAGAAAATTTCACGCTAGGTCATGTCACGAGGCACTCTATAGGGTTTTAAGATGTTCAGGAGGAAAAGTAAAGTGCAAGAAAAAAAATTCTTTTTTGAAGGTTTCAAAGCTTTTTTACAGGTAGTTCAAGCATACGAAATATTTCGATCAACCAGTTTTATTGGGTTTCTTATTCTTCAAGATGTAATTTTCTGGAGCTTCAGATCTTTTCTCAAGCATCAGGAGAAATACTTTTTGGATCGTTTTTGCACTGTGATTATGGCATGCATAGGTTTTTAATCGAATTATCCTCATCTCTTATTAGATTTCTACATTAACCCCTCGTAGATCAGATGAGAGAGATTATAATTCTATATTTCGGTCACTTCTTCACTTGTCGGAAACCATCGAGCTCGGAATCTGTATGGTGACAGAGGACAAATCGGAGAAGAGAGCCGGAGAGAAAGTCACGACTATCTACTAAAGTATTGATTATTCTTTATGCAGTTAAAAGGCAGTGGAAGGAAAATGAAATGACTGCAGAATGCGGTAATTAAGATTATTTGTGATTCGCAATGTAAGAAGATTCGACCATACATGGAATGCAGACGCTGCCTTGCTAGGAATGTCGATACTTATTGACCGTAGATCCACATAATATCAGTAGATGTGGAGAAATGGGTGCCACTAGAGATCTTTAGTTACTTAAACGTCTTCTAGTTTTTCTTCTAAGAACCTCCTCCCCTTCTCTTTTTCATTCTTTCACTCTCAGAATTCTCTACCTATATCTTATTTTGTTCATTCCTTTTTTTTTATTTTTTTTTTTTTTGCTTTTTTTTAAGCTGTCGAAAAAAATAATATAAATGAAAGAAAACTTGATAACAAACATCAGGCTTTTTTCTTCTTTTTCTTTACAACAAGTCCGCTTTCTTTGGAAGCTTGACTCTCTGCTCTTTCAGAAACTACAAGATGTGCCATTCTTAACACATAATCTGTTTCTGAGAGACAGAGTAACAAGAAATCAGCAAATCAATGTAATTTTCTGCATTTTCGCACTGACACTTTTTTTTTAATCACTTGCTCTCTCTTTCTCTCTCTCTCTCTCTCTCTCTCTCTCTCTCTCTCTCTCTCTCTCTCTCTCTCTCTCTTTCTTTCTCTCTCTCTCTCTCTCTCTCCACTGTCTATCTCTATCATACTCTTGCAACGTCCAACATAAAAAACATATGCACTCGGTTACTCTCTCTTGAAATTAATTGAAGTGCATTGGGTTCACTCTTAAAAAGAACACGTAAACGTGATGGACGGACTAACAAAGAGGTTAAAAGTAGAACCAGTGACAGATGCACTAAAAGCGACCAGGGATAGAGATGCTTGCAAGGTCATGACCACCTACACTATAGAGCAGGGCACCTGATTGATTGGATGTTTCCCTAGAAAATAGCATGGGAGCTTGTCTGATTTGAAATCGTACCGTCTTTGACAGAAGTGTTGCAACATCTCGCAAAGATGTTCATGTCAAACAGCTTTGATCACGTATAATTATGACTCTGAGAACGTTTTAAAAGACGGGAAAGATTTATAGTTACAAAAATCCTGAACATGATCAAAGATTTGCAAATTATTTACAAATTGAGTAAAGCTAGGACAAAATAAATCATAAGAGTACACCTTGTCTGCAGCCAGCAGGGCCTAAACCCATTATATCTGAGTGAAGTCTGTGAAAAGCTTTAGATTTTTAGTCTTTAGAAAGCAAGCTTTGGCCGGTGACATTTTGGTAAAATTAATTTCTTGGACTGAACACCATTTGCGACTTCTCATGTGGCTTTTTCCGTTGTCAGCCATGTTTTTTTTTTCTCATGCACAGAAATAGAATCAACTGGTAAACCAGTTTTATCAAACCAAATTTAAATATTAAAAAAAAAATAGACTGCCTTGCTCATACCGGTTGACTATAAATGTTCTTTCTATAATATAAATCCTTTGATTAGACATGAGGATGCAGTTCTTCTCCCCTGCACATGGGTAATTTCTTCTAAATGGCTGCATCTTATATATATATATATATATATATATATATATATATATATATATATATATATATATATATATATATCGCTTCCATAGGCAGCGATACAAATTTTGTTCATGTGACATTTCATATTCTTGTTTCCCTCTCATTTGAGAGTTTTCCCTCTTTCTCTCACTTTAATCATGTGTCTCAGTCTCTCCATCCTTTGATTCCTCACTTATCATCATTTTATTTTCTTTTTCAACATCTAAAACTGTTTTTTCTCCGTCTCATATTTCTGAGATTTGTGTGTACAGAGTATCTGATTTTCTGTCTGTTTCTCACTGACTGCTTCCATGTAATCTACATTGAACTCACTTGTAATCGACAAACTATATCAAACATGCACTAATCAATGGTCCCTGAAATTTTCGGTGGCCCTGTATTTTCTAAATCACGGTTTTTCTCCCCTTTCTTTTTCTCGGACATGTCTTTAAATCATTTTTTTTAAATATAACTTTTTCTTGACATTTTTAAGAAATTGTATTTCTTTAACCATATATATTTTCAGATCTCCTTACTATCCCACTCTCTCCTTACAATGTACAGCACAATGCTACCTACCCTTCGCTTGCTTTCTTCCAACCCCCTAGTCTCTCTTATACTCTCAACACTCGTCTTAAGATAACTTTGTAACTATCTAGTGAACATTTTCCTTTGATTTCCCAACTTATTATGCCATACAACTTTTTTTTTCTTAAAAAAAAGTACAGAAATATTTTTGTCAATGTGTAAATTTGTTAACAAAAAATTTAGTTCAGTATTTGAGGGTGAATATTAACACGTAAAAAAATTGTTCCGGAGGTGACAAACTCTTGTTCGACATATTGCTACATGATTTGTTGTGTCTAGAAGCCGCTCCTTCCCTCATCAGTCTGCCCAGAATTCTCTCAGTCTGTAGCCGATAAGGCGCCAACCTGATGTATCTTTCCCCCAACTTCTCATTTTAGATAATTTATTTTCTTTATGTTTGCTGAGGTTGACAATCGCTTGTGTTCTGAAATCTTCCATTGTCTAATGCTCTGGAGATGGTTATGTCTGACTGCCGGACTCATTTCCTGCCTATAACCAGGCAGCTGGTTAGCTTAGATTGCACATATATACTCACACACACAATACTGTACCACAAATTTTTGTAATATATTTTTGATAAAGCGTAATTAGATCTATGGTTTTTTTGTGACTGCATCATTGCGTCAAACCTCTAGTGTCAAACAGCTCCAAATATAACTACAATCTCTGTCTAGCTTTGTTTCTCCTTTGGCTAAAAATAATTAGTTCAGATTCAGTCTGGATCGAGGCGGATGTAAGGCAGCCAAGCTTCTGATTGGCTAGTTAGGCCAGCCATATAACTATAAACCACCAATCAGCGCCATGCAAATGAAATGATTAATTTAATTTCTTTTTCATTTGAATATTCTTTCAGAAAAAAATTAATTTTAAATTTAGTCTTTTGATGTTTTTTTCTCATTTAACCTCTCTTTTTTGCGACCTCTAAACCAACTATTTGAGATGATTTGGACTTCACCAAGTAGACTATATCAAGCATTTTGGGGGATTTAAGCTTGAAACTTGTCAATTTACTTTGCTAATTTCATTTCATTCGATTCTTAAATTTTCACTTTCTTTTATTTTAGGGCTTTTCTTAATGTAGTTTTTTTTTTCAGAAATCTTCCCGCGTGTAAATCTGTTTACAAATAAGATCAACCTTACCACTTACCTCGTGTAAGTTATGTGTAACAGAGGTTTTTGTATATTTATGTAATTTTTCACTCTTCATTTCAGATATTTCATTTCTTCCACAAAAGATAAAAGAGAAGAGGTACGGGTTACATATATTGATACATTTTTATTTTAAAAAATAGTTTGTTTTTTAATTATTATGATTTTTATATTATTTCTGACCAATATACACGAATTCACCAATCCATCAAAGCCTAAGAATCTCAGATTCCTATCCTAAAAAGAAGGCTCGTTTTTTGGTTGAGCGAAAATAAATAAACGTATCAATATTATGCCATAAGAGAGGCCTATTTCATTAAGAACAAAACTACAATATAAAACCTCATAACAGGCACAGAGATTTACACACGTCATACACCATGCTGAAAGAAAAAGTAATTATTATCTATTATGCGCTAGTCTATAATTACTTATTGTTCATGTACTCTTGTATTGCTTTTTAGTTGATCATTTCTTCGTAATAGTTATTCATTTTCTAGAGAGATAATTTGAATCATCCCATTTTCCTTTTTGAGCACGTATCAGTGTAGCAGAAGAAATGAAAAAAAAAACATATGGATTTCTCGAAATAGCCATACTTATGATAGATTTCTTGGGAAAGGCTTAGTACTGTAGTCGGTTTCTAGAGATAAACTTTATTATTGTTATACAGAAGTCAACCGGGATTTGCCTTCATTTGAGAAACTAAATCTAAATATGAGCGCCGCCTTGATCCAAATCTCTCTCAGAGATACGCACATTTAGGATGAGACTACACGGGCCTTTAGGAGGGATCTGACAGAGTTCAAGGGATTAATGAACGTGACCAGCTCATTATATGTCAAGCAAAACCACTGAAAACACTGGATCTGCAAGGATTAAAGAATTTGTATGAATCCAGCAATAGTCTGAGCTTTATAATGAAACATAAGACACTGCAGTAACTGTCTTAGCTGTCTTGGTCAGGAAGAAAGACCCTTGGTGCCAACGACCGACACATTGTCCAGTTTGGCTGGTGGATATAGAGTATTCTCGAGGATAATAGAAGAACGTTGATCTAGAAACAATGCTTGAATGGTTTTCCTCCCATGTCTTACCCGTACAGTTTTTTTTTTAATAAAGCAACCAATTCTCCAGCGCTCTGCCTCTTCCTTAACGAGAGGGATTTAATGTGATTAATTTTGTATTACTTTCTTGAGAAGTTTTTCTTTGCTTAATAAAATATACTATTAGTTACATCATAGTTAAATAAGTAAACAAAAGAATGAAACCAAATGAAGAGGTTAACTCTGATTTGCTTAAGATCGCTACCTTAAAGCCTTTCTAGTGAACATAAAACCTTTTTAACCCTTTTTTTGTTGCAAGACTTTGAAAGGTCAGTGACATAGATACATTATTGTTCTTATTAATAATAAAGCAGAAATGCATATTCAGCCGAGCAAAAAAGGAAGAAAAATGGTGAAAGAATTGGGACTCAAAAATCTGTTTCTCATTCATTGTAATCCTATCAATTATTTCTCTTCTACTGCGACAGGCAGAGTACAAACGAGTAGATAATTTTAAAACGTGCATTTTGCCCATAAAAAAAAACCACGTAAATTCAATGCTTCTTGTTAATTATACATTTTACAACCCTCTCACGAGTTAAAAAAAACAAAACAAAAAAGGAAACAGACATTTGTGGACATGGCACAACTTTTGAACATACACAGTTCTTTTATCTTATCTTTGTCTTCTGATGTTCTACTCGTTATCTTTGTCAGTTAAAAGCCACTTTTAAAGCTAAGGTACCAGCTTAAACTTTGCTCTTCAATATAAAAATAACCGAGGTTCCAGGATGTCTGTGTCCTGATTGTGGTTTCAAATTTTGCGTGAATAATGAACGGCAGAGAGAGAAAAAAAACCCGGCAAATTTAATATGGCGAAGTTACTACAGCTGTGTTTAGATATGTGAACGCTTTAAGATGAAGGTAGAAGAATCTTCTTTTTTTATAACAAGAATACCAAGCGATGTGTAGCGATTCAGAGTGAAATAAGACATTTGCTTTGAAAGTGTTAAAAATAACGACTAAAATAATTGTCTGGTATAATTATGATCCAACGGAAAAAAAAAATTCCTTCATACAATTATTTATATTACATGCCTCTTCGCCCATAACCACCAGATCTTAAATCTGTTTCAGAATCGAATTCTCACAAAAAGTCCATCGCTTGATAAAGTCTATATCTGCGGTTTTTGCTAATGTGTATTCTCGTAAAAACTTTTAATAGTTTTTAGTTTGCAGACAAAACAAAAGGATTTGATTTCATTGATTATGATCATTCAATTTAAAGTTCAAATCTGCAACATTGCTTTTTTAGGTAGAAGGGATCGATTCTAAATACGGGCGGCTTTGAGTAGTTTACTGTGCATGAATAGAATAGCTGCGATTAGAGACATATCTATAGACTTATCAAAATTGAATCGTTTTCATAAGTATTTTTTTTTTGTTTGCGAGTGAACAGAGGTGAAGAAAAAAAGATTTAGATGGAATATAATAGAGACAAGAATTGACGTACTGAATGAGACATAGGGAGAACTTGATAAGGAAGGACGAAGGGGACAGGGAATTAATATCGAGAGAGAGATAAAAAAAAATAGTCGTGAAGAGCAAAGCATAAAGATATATAAATGAAAAAGTAGATTTGCAATGGTAGGCAGAGCGAGAGAGAGAGAGAGAGAGAGAGAGAGAGAGAGAGAGAGAGAGAGAGAGAGAGAGAGAGAGAGAGTGAGCTATGGAGATAAAGTAAGTAAATTCTGAGGAAAAAAAACTTTAAAGAGGGGAGTGAAGGTATGATAGCTAAGAGTTAAAGAGAGACAGAGAGTGACAGAACTATGAATAGAAATGTAAAAAACTGATTAATAGTGATAACAGTGATAACAAGAAAGAGTGATGAAGGCAGAGAAAGAGTGGTACAGGGATGAAAACAAAGTAACAAATAGAGACCGATTTACAAAAAAGCATTGGTAGGAAGAATCACAGAGTGATGGAGAGAAAGAAAGATAATGAAAGAGTAAACAATCGATAGACATTCATACAGGGACAGACAATCATGATTGACCATCATTCCCTCGCTTAGCATCAGCTACTGCGCTCCGCTTCGGTCGGTCTACCCACCCGCCCAGATCTATAAAATCTGGCGATGTGATGAAAACGATCCTCATCAAACTGACATCATACCAGGTTTCCAGGACAAGCTCAAACGCAAGTTCATCCCTGCATGAATCCTAGATCGGATTCCGGTATTGTCATCATAGCTAGATATTAAACACGACATTGACCGCACAATATTTATTTACACAATCTCCCTGGTAATTACTTAACTATTTCCACGTCTTCCTCTTTGACCAAAATCTCCCCTGGTTGCGAATCTGGAGCTGTTATTGATTTCTTATTATTCTTTTTTCGTTTTAAACTATTGCAATATCAGTGGTTATAAGTAAACATTCAACCTGAAACCTTTAAGGACTTTCCATCGTTGGTGCGAGACCCAAAAGTTCAAACCTCAGAGACAAAATCAATTTCAATTATCTGATTTGCATAGGATGTTTAAATCCACGACTTGGCAAATAGCACTAACATATCTAAGTTTAGTGAACGGCACACAACTGTGGACTGCTAGCTTCACCAGGCAGCATGACCAGCTTGTGGTACAGGCTCTTTACATGATTATTTATTTTCACCAGATTCCGGTGAACTCGAAACATCCACTCATTACACACAGAGGGAATCTTATTCGATGACATAATAGGCTATAACTTACAGCTGCTCCTCTCAATGCAGAAAAAGGTATAATGGCTGGTATTGCATAATCGTAACCTAATATAGAGCACAGACTAATTCAGCTCACTTTGCAATGCTTTGAAACACGAGCTTTGAGTGGGCGCGTTATATCTACTATCACCCGACTAAAAGAATTTAAAATACATTTTTTTTCTTTTTACACATTGCACTTTCTTAAATCTCGTTCGCGCTTTCACTGGCTTAAGAACTCATCAACAGTACTAGCATTTTGGTCTGTCCTTTCTTACCCAAACAATGGTGAAACAAATGTTAAGTTATATTGCCTTCCTCGTGAATAACACAATCTAATTATTATTTCAATGACCTGAAAACCCTGTGCTCCTGCAATCAATAATACCCAATACCTATAGAATAAATTGGAAGAGATATCGTGTTGAGAGATTATAGCAAAGGGAAATAAGTCTAATCTCTACCATTGTATTCAAATCTCCAGTAATTAAGACTGGCTTAGAAGGATGTTATTCACACGTCCTGTTATTATTGGGGATGCTCGATAGCTGGAGAGTTACCTGCCGCTTTGGTCTACAGGGTCAGGTTGCGGAAATAGTGAAAGGGCCGAGTGGGGCTAAGAAGGTTTCTTCGGATAGCAGCTGGTGGATAAGTGGATTGGTGTACGAAGACTGTTTGTCATAGCCACTGGAAAATAAATGGATTGATGTACGAAGACTGTTTATCATAGCCTCTGAAAAATAAGTGGATTGGTGTACGAGGACTGTTTATCATAGCCTCTGAGAAAATAAGTGGATTGATGTACGAGGACTGTTTATCATAGCCTCTGAGAAAATAAGTGGATTGATGTACGAGGACTGTTTATCATAGCCTCTGAGAAAATAAGTGGATTGATGTACGAGGACTGTTTATCATAGCCTCTGAGAAAATAAGTGGATTGATGTACGAAGACTGTTTATCATAGCCTCTGAGAAAATAAGTGGATTGATGTACGAGGACTGTTTATCATAGCCTCTGAGAAAATAAGTGGATTGATGTACGAAGACTGTTTATCATAGCCTCTGAGAAATAAGTGGATTGATGTACGAAGACTGTTTATCATAGCCTCTGAGAAAATAAGTGGATTGATGTACGAAGACTGTTTATCATAGCCTCTGAGAAAATAAGTGGATTGATGTACGAAGACTGTTTATCATAGCCTCTGAGAAAATAAGTGGATTGGTGTACGAAGACTGTTTGTCATAGCCACTGGAAAATAAATGGATTGATGTACGAGGACTGTTTATCATAGCCTCTGAGAAAATAAGTGGATTGATGTACAACAAATATTTACCCTAGTCACTGGTAAATAAGTGGATTGGTGTACAACAAGTATTTATCATAGTCACTGATAAATAAGTGGATTGGTGTACAACAAGTATTTATCATAGTCACTGATAAATAAGTGGATTGGTGTACAACAAGTATTTATCATAGTCACTGATAAATAAGTGGATTGGTGTACAACAAGTATTTATCATAGCCACTGGTAAATAAGTGGATTGGTATACGACGACTGTTTATAATAACCACTGGTAAATAATTGGTTTGATGTTCAACGATTACCCAGTTTGTGTCATGCTATTATTTAGTTAGCGGATCTCTACCTGAGAGGAGCACCAGACCATGGGAGTAAATGGTGTCGCCCTGATTTATGCCTAGACATATTCACGAATTCAAGCACCAGACGATGGGAGTAAATGGTGTCGCCCTGATTTATGCCTAGACTTGTTCACGAATTCGAGCACCAGACGATGGGAGTAAATGGTGTCGCCCTGATTTATGCCTAGGCTTGTTCACGAATTCGAGCACCAGACGATGGGAGTAAATGGTGTCGCCCTGATTTATGCCTAGACTTCTTCACGAATTCAAGCACCAGACGATGGGAGTAAATGGTGTCGCCCTGATTTATGCCTAGGCTTGTTAACGAATTCGAGCACCAGACGATGGCAGTAAATGGTGTCGCCCTGATTTATGCCTAGACATGTTCACGAATTCGAGCACCAGACGATGGGAGTAAATGGTGTCGCCCTGATTTATGCCTAGGCTTGTTCACGAATTCGAGCACCAGACGATGGGAGTAAATGGTGTCGCCCTGATTTATGCCTAGACATGTTCACGAATTCGAGCACCAGACGATGGGAGTAAATGGTGTCGCCCTGATTTATGCCTAGACATGTTCACGAATTCGAGCACCAGACGATGGGAGTAAATGGTGTCGCCCTGATTTATGCCTAGACTTGTTCACGAATTCTATCCCCACATCGTCGATGTATCAGTTTAGAGCGTCGTTTTTTCAGTTCCACTCTGCCCGACAGGGGCTCCAGTTTGATTGTCTGTAGAACCAAAGATTACCAGGTTGAGGACGGGTTTTGTCAAACAAAAATCTGCGAGCAAAACGTTGTGAACATGTAATTTCATGTGTAGTAAAAAGGGTCGGAGGTTTGCAAGGGACGGTAAGAAAAGAAAGTGGGGTCTGTTAGTGTGTTCAATTTTACACTGAGACTGTTTGATAAATAGAATGAAAGAGCGAGAGAGATGGAGAGATAGGTGGAGTGAGAGAAAAAAGAGATAGATTCAGAAAGTGCAATAGAAAAGAAAAAAAAAGAGATTGAGAGAGATAGTGATGAATACACAGAGAGAAAAAGAGAGAAATTGAGAGAGAATGATAGGTGAGAGAAGAAAGCGACAGTAAGTTTGAGATTTAGCAAAAGATAGAGAGAGAGAGAAAGAAAGAGAGAGAGAGAGAGAGAGAGAGAGAGAGAGAGAGAGAGAGAGAGAGAGAGAGAGAGAGAGAGAGAGAGAGAGAGAGAGAGAGGGAAAGAGTATTTTTGATTTATCGACAGCAAGCATTTTCTCAGCTTCATGTACAATGTATCTGGGTTTAATTGTCCATTAAAATAAACAATAACATGCTGTCTGTGGTGATATTTGCTGACCATGTCAAGATGGTATTAAGATTTTTAGATTACATAATGTAGGAAGGTCGAAATGAAATAAGTTACTCCATCACATACTGACCGTTAAATGGGGATAGCTGGATTAAAGACAAGCAAATGTGACATCAAAGAAATCCTTGCTATCTTGCCGATGATATGGGAGTTTGCCGGAGGCTGAATTTTTTTGTCAAGCTTGATCAAAATAATTGTCCTTCTTGATTTATTGACTCATTTTTTGATTTTAGCCAGTTGTCTTAAATATTTTGTGTGATATTTTAACAATAAAAGCAAACACCAAACATAGCAGAAAAGAAAATATGAAAGAAGGAAAGTTAGTTTAGCGAGAGAGAGAGAGAGAGAGAGAGAGAGAGAGAGAGAGAGAGAGAGAGAGAGAGAGAGAGAGAGAGAGAGAGAGAGAGAGAGAGTGTGTGTGTCTCAGCTCTCCTCGCGGCAGAGAATGAGCACTCAACCATCTGACAGTAATGTGTTTATATTTCAGCGATGGCAACCAAACCGCGTTTCACGGGCCAATGGATTATTGATACTGCGATAAAAAAT
>JAWDGP010005402.1:85000-87500 GCA_033675545.1 Elysia crispata | reverse complement strand
ACTGAGACAAACCATTAGCAAACTGACAAGGATATCCCGCCGAGCTCTACATTAATTAATCTTTACATGAAGCAATTAAAATCTCTGGAAATACCAGAGTGCGAGTTACACCCGTTTGATGACACATTTATCCTTTCCGTGTGAGTTGAACTGTGTGGGAACCCCGGACACGGTGTTGTTTACGTCGATTTGGATTTTGGAGGCTTTACGCGGGGATATACGGAATTCGTGGTTCAGGTAAGACAAGTTTTATTTGTTTCCGACTTTGTTACGTTATGTAAGCGTGAACAATCTACTTGTAGGTGCGGAAGTTCTAGAAAACATAAAACCAACCTTCGAAAACTGCCCAAAAATAGAATAACGTGCTTATTTTTTTTAATTAAAAATCTATTTATAGACTCTCAACCATACATTATTGTGTATGTGAAAAGAAATGCCCAGCTAGGAAATCCGGCAAGGCTGTGAACCTTTAAGAACTCTTTTTTTTTGGTAAACAATAACCTTCTAAGGCGCGTCAAAAAGGGTAGGTAGGACCAAGCTGATTTCCTTTACAGAATGTGATTTCTTAAAGAGTTATGATGCCTAGTTGGAAGTGATTATAAGCCCTACTTTAAGTTGTCGTTAGAGTAGCAAGAGAAAATGCGCGTTTGTATGAATTTTGAACTTTAAAAAAAGGAGGCTTAAAAAGTGCACATGTGGTTGTTAAGCAAAGCTCACGACTTCCAACAAACTGACATAACTCTTTGTGATATCGTATCTTCTACCTATCGTATTTCCTATTAAATGATCCGACTTTTGGTTTTCATGCAACGACAATTTTCTGTCTCATTCACTGCCTGAGAAATTTCTCGCAATATCGAAATAAACTTTAAAAAGTTGACCTTTTAGATATGAATTCTTAGAAACTTTTTCAAGAATATATGCGTACAATGTTTCCCTTGAAAAGAATCTGGTTTTGAAGTCTTCTGTTCAAATTTATTGTGAAGTGCGAGTGCGGAAGTGCTAGGCCCTACTGCTAGATTACGGTTTCCCTTTGTTTCATGGTGGATGTCTTGTTAAGGATCAGTGGATATAGGCGAACAAATAAAACATTTTGGGCTTCCTTATATAAGTCGTAATTTCGCATATGTTTGGGGTGAGAAAATGTGTGCGGAGAGCGATTTCAGAAGGATTATTATAGAGCTAAACATGGCGCAGACTGGATCCTTATGTCAGGTGCTCCAGTGTCAGGGCCTTTCATAGCCATCCACAATTCCACTCATAACGATTCTTCTAAACTAGATTTCTATTCACCTCTGAAGGTCAGGAATATTAACTGCGACTCTAGGGGTAAAGATAAGCATACTCAAGTCATGTGTATGCTTTTTTTTACTGGTTGTGACAAGTAACTTTTATTTCTTGATCTAATTAAGTGAAAAAATTATTTGACTTAGCAAGCTAAAAAGCGACAGTTGATAATTTATATGACAGCAAAAACAAAAAAAGAGGGTCATGTTTGCTTCAAAGGACGTCTTTTAGTTCCACAGCGTGAGCTTATTCACGCCAAAAACTTTATCTTTCCCTTTAAAATGCACTCCAAGACCAGATGATTTTACCTCTACCAGGATATTTGTTGAAGTAAATAGTTTCCACGATACTTGAGATTATTATCATCATGGTTCAGTTTGTATCAGTCAGCCACAGCTTGGAAAAACCATTGCAAGAAAGTCTAAATAAAGATGTTTTACTTGTTTTGAACTCGTAATATGCTAGAGTTTTAAGCACAAGTTTGAAAATGCCATGAATCAGAACTTTCTTTTCTTCCTCCTCCTCCTCCTCCTCCTCCTCCTCCTCCTCCTACTACTACTACTACTACTACTACTACTACTACTACTACAACTACTACTACTACCACAACTACTACCAGCACTACTACTACTACCACCACTACTACCACTACGACTACTACTACTTCTAATACTACTTCTACTGCTACTACTACTACTACTACTACTACTACTACTACTACTACTACTACTACTACTACTACTACTACTACTACTACTACTACTACTACCACTACTACTACAACTACTACTACTACTACTACTACTACTACTACTACTACTACTACTACTACTACCACTACGACTACTACTACTACTACTACTACTACTACTACTACTACTACTGTTACTGCCACTACCACTACTATTACTACTACTAGTACTACTACTACTACTACCAATACTACCACTACTACTCCACTACTACTACTACTACTACTACTACTACTACTACTACTACTACTACTACTACTACTACTACTACTACTACTACTACTACTACTACTACTACTACTACAACTACTACTACTTCTACTACTACTACTACTACTACTACTACTACTACTACTACTACTACTACTACTACTACTACTACTACTACTACTACTACTACTACTACTACTACTACTACTACTACTACTACTACTACTACTACTACTACTACTACTACTACT
>JAWDGP010005402.1:75000-80000 GCA_033675545.1 Elysia crispata | reverse complement strand
GAGAGAGAGAGAGAGAGAATATTATAGATAGCAAAACATAGATATAGAGAAATAAGAAAAAGACAAAAACAGTGAGTAGCATAAGAAAAAGAGGGAAGGGAATGCAATTTTTGTCGAGACAAGATGACAGGGAGATGAAATCCACCAAAGTGTGAGCCAGTTTTATCTGGTCTCATCAGTGTTCAGTGATTGGAGGGCAGTGCTCTGTGGGGGTTATCCCCCAGACAGATCTCCTCACTGGTAGAAACAAGCGTATCACATGGGTGAATCCCTGCCTCGCGGAATGGCTGTTTGTGATAAATCTTAATCCGGAAACATGTAATGTCAACATTACGGCTGGGTGAATCGGTCGCTTATCACAACTGTGCGATCTGCACTTTCAGATTGTCTGGAACACACACTGCACCTGAGTGAGGGGACACAATCGTTTTTGTGTTTGCAAGCAAAAAAAAAGAAAACAAAACAAGAAAAACAAACAAACAAACATAAGAAAACAAAAAAAACATTGTTTGTATATGTATATATGGATAAAATGTGTTGCTTTGGAGAAAGGAATTTCGCTACAATAGTCTTTGGACGGAATCAAATTTTATCAAGTCTAATCCAGACAGTTGAGGGCTGTTTAGTACTCAAGGACAATCTTATTGGTATATGTAAAGTCTTCTTATTTTAAATTGACAACTTAGATTGCCAAGATACCAACACAATTATAGTTTAGGATTTATTATGTCAGCTATGTAATCACCGAGATAAATATCTCTCCTCACAACAGAAAGACTGTGTTTTTCTTTTCATTTTATTTCAATCAGCCGCTCTTGAGGTAGTTTCTCTTTAATCTTCCTCAAACAAGGCAAAGCTCATACTGCCAATCTTCTCATTGCGATGATCACAAAACGTGCATTCATTATTGAACTTTCACCGGACTCGATTTTGTTCTACTATAATCAGGTGTTACAGCTTGAAGTTTATGCAAACAATATACAGCCGCTCAGTACCGCCCTGTTCCAGCGCTAATGACCGGGTGAGTTCTGTTTTTGTGCTGCGCTATTGAACACTTTTGTCTTAGAGCTCTCTGAAGGAAAAAGGGTTAGTGCGTGCGGGCTAGGATTATCCAATCAGAGCTCAGTATTGACCGGATTCATCTAACCCAGAGTGAAGCAATTTCAAAGGAAGTGTTTTCGGTATAATGGGAAAGACCTGTATCTGACTCTCATTAGGTCTTGAGGAGGAGATCTGCGTCTGCCAGAGCAATTAGTCGCGCTAAAAAAATTACGATCAAGTCATCCATCCTATAGGTTTTCATATACGTGAATTTGGAGAACAATCAAGATATATAAATGCATAAAGTAGAAACATCCTTCAATGGGGTATATTTACTACCAGACTTATTGTGTATACTTTGTGCTATCATACTATTACCAAATCGTTGATGGTTGCACTGAATTCATCGGCACGGGAAGATAAAAGGCCATATTCGTTTAATCATCTTTAATGAACCTTTCCAAATAGTAAACAAACAAGCAATCATGGATAGATGACAAGATCAAGAACACACCAGAAGAATTTACCAGAACCCATTCTGTACTACGTTCTGTGTTCACAATTGTTACTCTTAAGTAGGTCCACTTTGAAGGTTTCCAAGTTTTTAATGTCAATCCTAAACTGTTACAAAATATGGGAATGTTGGGAAGAATGTATACAGTAAAAAGAAATGAAAAGGATAAAAAGTTTCCAAGCGTAAAAAACGTGTTTTTTTGTTGTTGTTGTTAATAATGCTTTTTCCATTTGAAGTTGTGTGAAATATGAAAGGTAAGCAAGTAGCGTACATCAAAACTAGGAAACAAAACCATTGAAAAATATTTTAAGTCAAACTTTGTAACCAGCAATGATTCTTGAACGTTGATTCGTATCATCCAATTTATACATGAATAATAATAATAATAATAATAATAATAATAATAATAATAATAATAATAATAATAATAATAATAATAATAATAATAATAATAATAATAATAATAATAATAATAATAATAATAATAATAAAAAAAGAATTATGACAGTGATCAAAACTCCACAGCCAGTTTAGTCTAAAGGCTATTCTTATTTCATTACTGACAAAGTGTTTTGCAATTATTGCGTTCTTGTTGTTGTTGTTATTAATGTTAATGATCTTATTGATCATTTTTTTAATGTCTTTCTCATCTTAAGAAGTAGCATGTTTCCAAATACTGAGATATGTAAAAATCCAGAATGTCTTGCTCAACTAAAGAAGGAGAATGTTTCCAAAACAAATTCTTATTTGTCTGTCTGTCTGTACTTTTCTCCATCACTCTATCTTTCTCTTTCTCTCTACTATTCTGTCTCCCTCTTTCTTTGCAAGTAGAAAGAGCATGAAATCATCTTATGCTGGGTAGGCTATATCTAAATCCGCAGGCTAATAACGAATCCGTCACCTCTTATGTCTTACTGCAAGGCAAACTACACGACTGAAGTTTTACACATTTAACAACAACAGCAACACCATCAACAACAGCAAAATAAAAACAAAGAAACAAACAAACAAAAAATAAATGAAACATAATATACTGACTATTGAACTGAATACAAAGGCTTATTTTTCTGATGACCAAGTTTGGAACTTAGCTTTCCATTTCAAAAATCATTTATCTAACCCTGGGATAAAGAGCTCACATTTCTATATTAAAACATTAACAAAAGATAAACAGAGAGAAAGAGACAAAGAAAATTGAAAAATCGTAAGTCAATTTTCCCTATCCAAAGTTTATTTCCGTGCTGTAACAATTTCTGTTTACCTGGACAATGTTTCCTTGTGCGACAAGCTCAATTCGGAATCTCTGATCCTATTTTATGTCTAACAATTTATCCATAATTTAGCGTATGAAAAGGTGAGTTTTTCTTTTTCTTTTTTTTTTTAAAACATCTTTACCGCATTTTCAACATCGGAAATTTAAATAGAGGATATCAGTATTTGAAGAATATGTTTTTTTTTTCCCGAAGTCTTTGCAATAAAACTAACTAGACGGGTTGAAATTGTTTCCTTGAATGTTTCACCATCAAAAGTTTTTTTTTTTTTTTAAATAACTTCAAAGGAATCATGCTCAAGAGATGTTTAGGAGTTAATGACAATGAAGAGCATTATATATTTGTCGAAATTGCTTTCCAGCTTGTAAAGACTCAATTTTGATGGCAAGCTAAGTTGTGAAGACTGTATTTTGCGAAGCAAAGATGATCCAACAGTTATCTTTTTAAGCCAAAGAAAAGTTTAAAAAAGTTCACAAACAGATGAAATGAGAGAGAGGAAAAGCGAGAAACTGGGAGGGAACGAAAGAGGGAGAGGGAGAGAGAGAGAGAGAGAGAGAGAGAGAGAGAGAGAGAGAGAGAGAGAGAGAGAGAGAGACAGACTCAGAGACAGAGAGAGACAGAGTCAGAGACAGAGACAGAGACACAGAGGAAGTGAAAGAGAGAGAAAGAGGGAGAGAGAGAAAGAGAGAGAGAGATAGAGAGAGAGAAAGAGATAGAGACAGAGACAGACAGAGCCAGAGAGTGAAGTACGGAAAGAGAACAGTTCTAGGTGCAATAGTTACAGCAAAAACAAAAGCAGCACCAACAACTACAGTTGTAATAAATAGGTAAAAAAGAAGAGAATTCAAGAACAAGAAGAACAAATATTCTTAGAAATGTGTTCCAAGCATACTCCGCTGTTGAACTTCTACGTAAAATTAGTTCAGAACAATAAGTTTCCAAACCAAAGCGCTCAAGGTAAGACAGTGAAATTTGGAAGGAAAATATCGTGCAACCATTTTTAGATTTGGTCAAAGGAGCACGTTACCTTAAGTTACTCTCCTAGAAAATAGTTATTATACGTACCTCTTGAGCTGTATTCTAGAAGCAGGAAATATGTTTCAGGGTGTTCTTTTTAAATTGCATGTGCGTCCACCCATACTGAAGAATTGTCATTAAATTTTCAATTTGACTTTTGCCTTTGGTAAGAATAGGTTT
This sequence comes from Elysia crispata, assembly GCA_033675545.1. Taxonomy (NCBI): domain Eukaryota; kingdom Metazoa; phylum Mollusca; class Gastropoda; family Plakobranchidae; genus Elysia; species Elysia crispata. The sequence goes on along the minus strand of JAWDGP010005402.1, from coordinate 75,977 downwards.
GCTGTTCCTGGTGGACTAATGAAATTTGGTTTCTTCTGACTTTCCACCCTCAAGGTATCGAATCCTTCATCGCCATTTTTCTATTAGAACGTTTTCGTGCATAATTTGCTGCGATTGAAAAATCTATTTCTCTCTTTTTCAATCCTCTACTGTTTCTGTCTCTGTATCTCTCTCTCTCTCTCTCTCTCTCTCTCTCTCTCTCTCTCTCTCTCTCTCTCTCTCTCTCTCTTCCTTCCTCTCACGCTCTGCTTTCTTGTTTATCAGTTATCTCTCCACCCTACCCTCCCCACCCCCACGCTCCCCTCCTCTCTCTCTCTATGTCTGTCTCACTCACTCTCTCCCTGTCCTCTTTAGACACACACGGCACCCTCCTCTCTTTATCTCCTCACACCCCGTGGCAGTTCCATTTTCTGGTAATCATGAAAACATTAGTCGCGCCCAGGGTTGCAGAGAGAAAAACAAGACTGGTTCATCCTTTGTATTTTGAGCTCAAGTCTTGACGTGACTCCTGTTTACCCCTCATTAAAATTCGGAAACAAACTAATTCTGTGCCAGTGCTACAAAAACCGCCCTCAGCTAGTTCTCCGAAATGGATGCTCTAATTTGAATCTCTAGATTTGTTCTGAGCTTGGAACTACACAGTTATCAAAGGGTTTGAAAGAAAAAGCGGAAGTATTAATGTTACTATATTGACTAATATTGAAGTTTTCTATTGCTTCATCGTTAGGTTTCTTTTCCACAAGCTCGCATTGGGGAGGGTCATCTATATTATAAAAGATAACTTTGATTTCTTTCTCCGCTATCTCCTCCCAAACCACTCAATGTATAGTGATGAAGTTAACTTAATTTTAATCTGTCGAGACCAGTGTTCCACGCGGTAAAAAAAAGTTTAAAAAACTTTTGGATTTAAGCAAAAAAAAAAAAATGCGTTTGAAAGTTCATTATATTTTAATTGTAATTAATTCATCATATTTGTT
>JAWDGP010005402.1:22500-70000 GCA_033675545.1 Elysia crispata | reverse complement strand
CAATTTAAAAAAAAAATTAAAATGTTACCTTTATTTATGTGAACTGCTTGGATGAAATAACATAAAATTCGTAAATTATATACGGCATCTTTACAGTTGTTTCCGAGTAGGCGTTCAAATATTTTTATTCTTTTTTAAATATTGAATACAAAGTATAATATACATTTTCACAAGTCCCTGAAGTTAAGAATGCTGCCGCAAGACCTTTTTAAGGGTCTAGAAATCAATTTAAAAATATTCAAGTCTGGAAAGTTAAATTCCATTTTTTTTCAAATCTCCAGCCATTTTAAAGTTATTAATGTAAAATTGTACCTTTCAGTTTTGATGCAGAATATAGGGAATGCGATTTCACCAAAAGTTATTTCCCTTTATTGGAAGTCTTGAGCTCTGTTCAACAATCTGAAGCATTTCGAAGATCTAAGGAGACATAAATAATTTTGTTAAAAATGTTTCCTCATGCGCACATTTTGTTTCCCCATTTTTACTTCAAGTTTCACAACAACGTGCAATGTTGCAGAGGCTATTTCTTGAAACCGCACGTCAATAATGGCTTAAAGTTAAAGTAGAGCTCATAATTTTCAACTAGGTAGTATAACTCATGTGGACTCGTGTTTCCTTTAGCGATCGAATGACTTTGTTGACAGATTGACTTATTGATTTACTGAAAAAAATTTATAGTGTAAAATGTAAGATTTATCCACTAATTATTTTTTATGTACAATCATTTTTTTCTTTCCTTTCCCTCTATCACCTTATATTTCTTATTCGATTTCCAGTTTCTGTCTATCACACATTACTACTACTACTACTACTACTACTACTACTACTACTACTACTACTACTACTACTACTACTACTACTACTACTACTACTACTACTACTACTACTACTACTACTACTACTACTACTACTACTACTACTACTACTACTACTACTACTACTACTATTACTACTACTACTACTACTACTACTACTACTACTACTGCTACTGCTACTATTATACTATTACTACTAATACTCTCTCTGTGTGTCTCTCTTTATTTATCTATCTATCTATATATCTATCTCTCTCTCTTTCTTCTTTTCCCTATTTTTTTAAATCCACTTGTATGTAGTCTTTTTTCAATCTTTTTCAACAGTTATGCTGGAGTTGTATTTTAAAGACCGCACATCAATTTCAGTAAAATGTGCAGGAGAAGCAAAAAAAAAAAAAAGCGCATTTTGTCTCTGGAGAAACATATTTTCTCAATATCATCCCCAAACGAAGATAACATGCTGGTAGGGGGATTCGTGATACGTTAAAGCAAAATTTTCAAGTTATGGCCACCAATCATGTGTTCCTTAACGAAAACATTTTTTTCTTTAATTTTAGGTATGAAGCATTCTTTTTCTCAAAAAGACAGTACATACCACACACTGTCTTCTTGAAAAAAAAAAAAAGACGATTTATAAGAGTCTTTTCAAATGTTTGAAAAAGACCGTATATCCCATGTCCTGCCTTCTTAGGAAAAGATGCACTTTTATAGAAAAAGTGAAGTACGTTCGTTTGGACTTAATGAATCTTTGTATTGAGGGATTTACTATTTTTTATCGTTATTTGTTTTAAAAGCTCAGTCGAGTTTTCTGAACACCATCGGCAGTATCCACAATGAAACTCTTACCAACACAACTTTTTTTGCTTCCTAAACTATTTTTGATGTGGGGTTTTTTGTTTGTTCTTGCTTTTTTTATTTTTTTTTCTGTTTGTGAATTTATTTATTTATTTTTTTACAGACATTATTAAAGTAAAACATTATAATGAAACATCTCGCACACGTCTATCGCACTACACCAAGTTAGTCTAACCCTTACACCACCTTACTTTTATATAGTCTTGAAGAGAAAAAAAGCAACTTTCACTTTTCAAACACACCTGATGATAATTGTCCTAGAAGTTTATTTTTTGGGGGTTTTCTCCAAGCTAACATTTAAAATAAAACCCGTACCATTAGCAGCTGGCTGTATCTACCAGTCCTCAGCTCTCAGAAACACACCGCCAGGTCTTGTGCTTTCTTGTCATCTGGCAATGCGGTCCAAAACGATGGGAGGTTTCCTGGCATTAAGAGAATATTTGAGATGCGCTCGTTTTTTGTTTTTTTTTCCTAATCTCCACTTCTCTTGGTTTCTTTCGTCTTTCACCGAAGGCATCTGCTAGGTTGAAATTAGATTTTATCACTTTTACGCTGTCTTCTCGCTGGTCGAAAGCTGTTTGATATGTTGTATATTCAGAGCCTTTGCAGAAAGCTGCAGTCACTATCTTCTGGAGATAAGGCCTTTGCTCCCCAAGTTGTTTGAGCGTGTACTGGCTTACTGCTGACTTCCAGTCCATGAAGTCATGATGTGTCATTTGGACGGGCTCGCACAGGGTCACCGGGCTTCTTGCGGTTCTCCTCAGGGGCCTTTCTGTCAACTGCCGTTGCTGCTTTATACTTTGCTCTGTGTACAGCAAAGTCACTGATGTCGCACACGTCGATGGAGGTGCAGCTATTCTGGTATTGCTAATATCTGTCACACACGTCACTCTCTTCATTTCCCAATGAGGTCATTGATATCTTCATCGCCTTGAAGACTCGATGGAATGTGCTGTAGGATAGCGGAGAATGGCATGCGGTGTATGCTTTATGTATGTTGGTGACTGTCACGTCACAGGGTAGATATCTTCTTTGAGATGCTTTGTCTCGGTAATAATGGCTCAGAACCGACGGACAGCTTTTTATGAAGATCTTAACAGAATCTTCACCGCTTGCACGGCTTGTATGTTTTCCCAGACCATCTGTGTGAGCATTGTTGCTGTTCACATTGTTCTTGAATGCGTTCATGACAGTTGTATCGTTTTTAGGTGTCAGTCCGAATGTCCCAAAAAATGGTTTGCAGACCCATCTCTGCACTTGAACGTGTATTTAAAACTTTCATTCTTTCTGCTAACAGCTCCATTAGCTCTTCTCCTCTCACCATCGTGTCTGTTGAAGAACAAAGGAATTTCTCCCCGATTAATCCAAACTTGAGAAATGCATGTTCGTGTTAATTCTATCGTCATTCGTAAATAGGTCGTAATATTTTGTGCTCCGATTGCATGTGCCCAAATATCCAGGCTTTATTTATTGATACTCTTCCTTCTTCTTCCTCTGCTTCTCAGCCTCACCGTGTTTCTTTCTGAGAGCGTTTTCCTGTTCCTGTTGTCGTATTGAGTATGAGGAGACAAAGTTTCCTTTGAATTGGATACATTCTAGTTGCTTTGAATATGAGGCTCATCCTCAGTGGCCTGGTGGACGATGGGAAATGTCTCGTCATCTTCACGGTCTATTGTCTGTTTCTGTGACTTCTTTGTCAGTGGAATAAAATTTAGATCTTTATCGGAATCATCACCACCAATTTGCCAAGTGTCGTCTTGAAAAAATTTTCTGCATAATTTTATTTGCCTACTCTGATGCCTTTCGAGATGCGGTCGGCAACTCTTGCGCTGTGCGTTCCCTGCACACATCAACTGGAATCATTTCTGTGGCATTGTCTTGTATGTTTTTGTGCGCCTTTGCTTCCACAGCTGTATGTCTTTTGTGGTTTACTAAGTCACGAATGCCTCTTGTTGCCAGAACAGGGATGTCGTCATCTAAGGAATCTGAGTTCGGAAAGAAAGCATCCATGTATAAAATACCTGAAAGAAAAATTTGAGCAAGAATCATCCTTGTTATCAGTGTCATTTAATCTGTATTTTGTTTTCTACTAGAAACAACGAAATGAATTGATAACAACTTTTTCATAATAAAAAAGTCCCTGAGTACAGTTATTTACAATATCTGCTATTCAAAAAGAAAGCGGTTGCATAAATAAGAATAGATGTAAAGTGACAATGCTGTGTCGGCATTACGATGAAAAGCATTTAAATAATAGAAGTAACAATATTCTGACATAACTAAGGAAGCCTATTGACGATGACCATGATAATGATGGTAGTGAAAATGATAGCGGTTTGATATAATGGAGTTAAAATGATTGTGATGATACTTACGCTTAAACATATATACATACCTCATGGTTGTAAAGTTCTTGATTTGAATCACCGCAGCTCAGATTTACGGTAAGAAATGTAATTTTGCGAAAGCTTTCAAATTGCCGCTGTAACAATCGGAAGTTCTAGCCCGCTATGTGCCTGTACCGCGTTAGATAATGGTATGTAAGGCTATAAAATATATGTGCGTAGGGCCTATGATGCAAGTGATGCTTCTAGCTGCAGAAAAATTAAAAGAAAAACAACACAATACTCATTTAACCAATCAAGTAACTGCGTAATCAAGTGTCATTTGGTGCCATGTCGTTAACACCTGGAATCGCCTAGTACGGGGGTGGCAGGAGTTGAGTACACTTCAATTTAATGAGGGAGGCGAAACTCTTCTTAATAAAGAATAACTAATGTTTTTCAAGAAAAGACCGTGAATCCAGTATCTACGGTCTTTTGCAGAAATGATAAAAAATAACCACGTGTATTTTTCACGCTAAAGGCAATAGATGCAAAGGCAGAGGATGTGCAGTCTTTACCTGAAAACAAGACGTAAAAAGTCAACGTAGATGGATTTACGTTTTTCTCGCGAGCAATTATTTGAATCTTACAATGAAACCAATTTAGAAATACGCGCCATGCTCGCACTGAAAACCTATTTCTCGCCAAAAATAGATACGGTCTTTTACAAGAGAACTCCAGTATGATTCTCTAATTTCTACACATTATGCTATGGAAAATCATCGCAGACGAAACAGAGGCAAGCTTAATCTTGATGCTCTTTGTAATTTTTCACAGCAGTCTGTCAATTGAAAATAGAACTGTCTCCTTTTTAATTCCGGTAGTCATGTTCAAACATGCTGCATTTTTAACAACATTTTTGCTTCATTCCCTGACATTTCCCTGTCTTTTTCCATTTCCCTTCTTTTTTCTATCCTTTTTCTTAAACGGTGGGGTTTTAATTTAGCCGCCAATTATAAATGTATCATAATTTAAAAAGCTAATAATGAACCATGGTAGAAAATGTTCTGACAAAATTTTCTCAAGTAAACATGTGAAAGGAAGAGAGGAATGATGGTTGCCATTTCTATGACGGAAGAGTTACTCATGCGATAGAAACTTTGATCTGCTGATCAATAAATACTTGATGAATACTCTGCAATCCAAATAGGGAACATAAGTGTGTGATGACAATTCAGGTTCTAAGCAGCGTGAAAACCATGGGGATCGGGCTTTATCGTCTTTAATTAATACTGTACATGAAGCAGTTAGTGGATTCACCCCACATCACACCACGCGCATTCTAGACAGACTGTCGTGAGTCGCTTAATATTTTCAATACATCCTGGACACTCTAGCTTCTAGGGACCTGTCGATTATGTTAAACTAGCAAACCAAGCAGTGTATAGGGGAAATGATAGCTTTGCTTTATTTTCCCATTACGACAAAACTGATTGGATTGTGGATGAAAATACATAAAGAGTGAGAGATCGTATCGATTCTGTAGTGTGTGTACATGTTTTTATAACACAGCTTTAACCGTATGTATTTGTCCGTTATTATCACTAGTGTATTGAGAGTAAACACTTTTATCCTTGTTTTTTTATGTCTTCGATCAAAACGAAATTCTTTGAAGTGGATCCAAACCGACTGTTATGCAAATGTTTGGTTTGAATTCCATCATTTGGCCTGCAGATCAAACAGAGCTGGGGTGGGTCACCAATCGAGCAAATTAGGCTGTTATAGTTCGTGTTTTGTCTTGTGTTTCAAAGGATGATGGTGAAATGTTACAGGGCTTGATAACAATGTTTATATCAATGTCAATTTCCCCCCCTCTGTTTTGAGTAAATTAGTGAATTGGACTCACTGTCATGAAACAATGCTGGGGTGATTGAACTAGCCCAGATAACTGACAATCCCGCTCCGCGCATTTTTTTTTTCAAAACGAAGCACAAAGTTGATTTGTTAGAGAGAAAAAGTCATTTTAGAATAAACAAGTTGTAGAACTAAAACAAGAAAAAAAAACCCAGCATTGCACGTTTTAAGCGATTTTAAAGATATATAAACGCGATACATGATATTTTAGAGTAAAATGTTTATTCACAAATACATTTTATTAAATGACGCAGAAAGCTTTTTTTAAGCCCCTAATGGCGTAGATCTACCTAAATCGTATTATTGTAACAGAGGAGGTAATCAAAGTATACAACGATAGAGGCTGGGACAAACAAAGATAAACCCGGTTCAATAATACGTCTTATCTTTTTTTTTTACAATAATACATCTTAAGATCCGATAGAGGCTAGTTTACGTTCTGTAAAAGTGTGGCCTTGGTCTTTCTCAGCAAATCTAGTTCTCAGTGTATTCAAGCCAGCACGAAGCATCCCTTGTCTGGACTTTCTGCTACTGTGGATGGAGATGGCTGGGTTGTGAGCTTGTCTGGTTGTGTGTCGACCAGACCAAGGGTGCGGTACAGAGTCGCAGGTTTGATTCCCGTTCGTACCCTTTGACCTTTCTCCTGATGTTTTTCCTCTTGTTTTTGTCGGTCTCGAGCTAGATTTATCGTCGGTGTAACTCATATTTCAATTCCAATTACCTTCTTGACAATTAGAAAAATGTAGAACTCCATAGACTATGGGGAAAGATTGGCGATGTAAATGGCTAAAACGTGGATTCGATCGATTTTGTATTATTCCTCCTACCACACATGTCGTTACTGCCGCTCTAAGCATTCTTTATGTTTATAGATTTTGTATCTATTCTGCTTCTTATCGATACCATATCGATGTCCAACATACGGGTGAAATGTTGAGTAATTGATTAAAATGGGAAGTACAGAAAAAGTATTAATAAAAAAACGGGAAAAATTGAACTTGCGTGTTTGATTTAAGAACAAATGAACCAAACGACTCACAGTAAAAGTATAGAAATTTTGTGTAGATGTCAATCTATCTGTCTGTTTCACTGTGAGTATTTCTTTCTCGTCCTATCTTCTTGTGTACATTTCTTCGTGTCTATCTACCTGTCGTTTCGACCCTGTGTGTCTGTCTGTGTTTCTTTTTCTCTCTCTATGTGTGCGTCTCCTTCTCTCTCTCTCTCTCTCTCTCTCTCTCTCTCTCTCTCTCTCTCTCTCATTTAATAGATAAATAAAACAACAACAACCCTACCAGATGGGATGAGCCCCACTGTTCCTCCCCTCCACATCATTACCCAATGACTCCGGGCCTGATCAAGTTCGCCTGCGTGTCACGGCATAGAGTGAAGGAGGGAGGGAACCCAAAACCTAGCATATTCTCTTGCACGTTTCTCACGCTGCTTCAGTGCGGTCTTCTCTGGAGATGCATGGTCCGTCGCTCTCTGCTGATGCTAGAAATAGAACTGTTATTCTATCACTGTTTAAACCATTAGTTCAGCACGAGATGCCCAAAATTGATCAACACACTGGCAATAATTACAATTTTTAAACGTGACAACAATACAGAAATTCTGCCAGCAAGAAGTATCTTTTTTCTATTAAAGTGGGAAAAAGATCCTTCCTGAACGACACGAACGTATTCAATAAAAGAGCAGAATAAATGTCAGAACCGGCGGCATCATGGTATATATGATAGTTGTGCTTGGAAGAGACAGTGAGTGCTTCATGAGATATCATGGTAAATATGATAGTTGTGCTTGGAAGAGACAGTGAGTGCTTCATGAGATATCATGGTAAATATGATAGTTGTGCTTGGAAGAGACAGTGAGTGCTTCATGAGATATCATGGTAAATATGATAGTTGTGCTTGGAAGAGATAGTGACGTGAGTGCTTCATGACGTATCATGGTAAATATGCTAGTTGTGCTTGGAAGGGACAGTGAGTGCCTCATGAGATATCATGGTAAATATGATAGTTGTGCTTGGAAGAGACAGTGAGTGCTTCATGAGGTATCATGGTAAATATGATAGTTGTGCTTGGAAGAGACAGTGAGTGCTTCATGACGTATCATGGTAAATATGCTAGTTGTATTTGGAAGAGACAGTGAGTGCTTCATGAGGTATCATGGTAAATATGATAGTTGTGCTTAGAAGGGACAGTGAGTGCTTCATGAGGTATCATGGTAAATATGATAGTTGGGCTTGGAAGGGACAGTGAGTGCTTCATGAGGTATTATGGTAAATATGATAGTTGTGCTTGGAAGAGACAGTGATGTTAGTTATGTTTGGAAGAGACAGTGAGTGCTTCATGAGGTATTATGGTAAATATGATAGTTGTGCTTGGAAGAGACAGTGATGTTAGTTGTGTTTGGAAGAGACAGTGAGTGCTTCATGAGACGGTGGGGGTAGTAGTCGGAGGGGAGGGGAGGTTTGCCCTCAGGCTTTTGCTCAATTCTAGAGCTGCTATTATTCCTTCCCCTCTCCCCAACAGTGGGTGAGTTTAGGGCCTTATGTGTTCAGTTAGACTCTGCCTAACGGGAACTTAAGCATGATCCGCATTAAGGCGTTCTATAAGCTCCTTGTGGATGCGCTATATCCAACAACAAACAAACGAATGAGGAAGCTATCATCCGCGGCCTAGACGACAAACTTGAAGCTTAAACGAGTCTCTAAGATCATCTCCAACCATGATCGCGCTTATATAATAGGACAAAAGTATGAAGCCGTTGATCGTTGCACTTCTTTTGTAACAAAAAAACCCCCCAAAAAACAAGCGCTCAGTTAATACACGTTTTTAGACGCACATGTTACGAGTATTGGGTTTTACTAAAACTTTATATCCTTCGTTCAGAGCAAGATTTTTCTGTATTGGGTAAAGTTCTCGTCGACCTTGATCTACTCTTCTTGTTGGGTGACGATAAAACTTTAGTTTGTTTCGACTTTGCACATCAGCGCTGTCGCAGGAATGTCACATCGCATCTGTTTCTCGTGACATACCTCAAAGATCACGTTTAGCCATCACTTACACAGAAAATGATAAAGGTCCATCTACTGATTCTGAACATTATAAAAAATTAAAAAGCTTCAGGTCTATGACCTTTGACCCATAGTAGTGCTGTAAACAAAATAACTTCACACTTTTCAAAACTTTCTAAATTATCCTTCTAAATTAAGCAGCTCATTAATCAGGCTATGCATTTACTCAAAGAGCGTTAAAGGAAATACTACCTTCCTGATATTCCCGTTGTTTTTAATCACATGATACTCAGCAATTTAAGAGACTTATAATCTATTTTGCTAACTCGTAGCCAGGCCCGTTCTATTCCTAATAAGACATTGAGTTGAGCGTTCGAGCACGCGAAGTGGAGTTCTGGCAAACCTCTGGGCACGAGTCTAACCACTCGGCCAACAAAGACTCCACAAGGTTCCCTACCTTTATAAAAGTCCAAGCTTGGCCCTTTCTAATAATATCCTATCATCTAATGTTCATGAAATCTCTTAAATTCGCCCTGAGTTTCTCTCATACTTCTATGATCCCGTCCCATATTACGCTATTTCAATCTTCTTTAGGACATGAAAATATCAACAGATTTATCACTTCAAAGGTTCACGTTTCTTCGAATAATTCAAAGAAAAATCAGTCCTAAGAAATCTGTTTGATATACCAGTCTTCTGAAATATACATCAGATAGATCGGAAAGTCAACACAATGTTGTGATCGGATTATCCCGATTCAAGTGCGATCTAATAATGTCAAGGACTAAAGTTTATCTGAGCAAAGAACTTCAAATTATTTCTGCTCTTGTGTGGGTCATGGAAAGATGTTGGTTATCGAAGATCAATTTTATCTCTGCCCTTCAAAAATAAGGAAAAATGAGTTAGTTTTTTACTTTATCACAAAGAGATTAAGCACGAAATATGAAAGAAAAAGAATTGGATCTTATAAATAAAAATTCATTCCTGCCGAGAATTATCATCCACACTGAAAACAGTTTCCAAAGATATATTTCACAAGAATAGCACGGAATCAAAAAGCTATTTTGTTACTCATGAAAAAAATAATAAAAAAAAAACTTTTGTTCAAATATATTCCTTATAACAGGCCGGTCTACTTTTAATTTCGCTTTGCACCGTTTTAAATTGAACAAAATTATGAAAACAAAACGTGAAGTTATGCAGCCGTCTTATTGTGTTGAGCTTGATATGGAATGTATAACCAGATACTTCTTTCAGTCGTTTTAAGAACAAATCCATGATATCTCATGACCCTACCGAGCTTCATGTTTTTTTAAAGTAAATGAACCAAAAAAGATTCAGCCTAAGCGACAGGGATGTAAAAAAAGGAAACTCAACTCTGACGATATATTAATAATCTTGGACTGCTGCTCCCACACAATCTGAAACTAAGGTATCGCTTATTGTTGTGGGCTGGCGATATTTAAGTCCTATTGATGATTGATATGGAAACTTGTGGTGTATAACTATTTGCTGACACTTATTATGTTTCAGAGGTTATAATAGCAAACAGAAACTACAAATTTCTGCACGGTGATGCGAAAGCTATACATCACTTTGTACTATGTTGACGCTTTAGGTGGGATTGCAAATTTTGAGTGCTGTGATTCTGTGACTAGTCGCTGATTTATTGGAATGAGTTTCTTAATTTGAAACAATCGCAATAAATTTAGAGAATTCATAAAGGTACAAAAAAGCTACTATTCTAAACACCACAAAAGCAGTGCACCTTTGGGGCAGTTTCTAATTAAACTTACATAGCATTATAATGAGTGACTGCAAGAATCGCACAAAAGAATTGAAAAGTGCAGAATTCGGTATTTTTTAGTATGGTAAATCTTGGAGAAAAAGACGTCACTTAATATTGTGATAGTCTTTGTTTAGACAGGATTGTATAGCGTAACTAATAATTGCTGTTCAGCATCAAGACCACAGCAGACAGACCGATACCAATGACAGTGTTCGAGTACAATGCTATTGTATCACAGTAGACTGACCGACACCAATGACAGTGTTCGAGTACAATGCTATTGTATCACAGCAGACTGACCGACACCAATGACAGTGTTCGAGTACAATGCTATTGTATCACAGTAGACTGACCGACACCAATGACAGTGTTCGAGTACAATGCTATTGTATCACAGTAGACTGACCGACACGAATGACAGTGTTCGAGTACAATGCTATTGTATCACAGTAGACTGACCGACACCAATGACAGTGTTCGAGTACAATGCTATTGTATCACAGTAGACTGACCGATACCAATGACAGTGTTCGAGTACAATGCTATTGTATCACAGTAGACTGACCGATACCAATGACAGTGTTCGAGTACAATGCTATTGTATCACAGTAGACTGACCGACACCAATGACAGTGTTCGAGTACAATGCTATTGTATCACAGTAGACTGACCGACACCAATGACAGTGTTCGAGTACAATGCTATTGTATCACAGCAGACTGACCGACACCAATGACAGTGTTCGAGTACAATGCTATTGTATCACAGTAGACTGACCGACACCAATGACAGTGTTCGAGTACAATGCTATTGTATCACAGTAGACGGACCGACACCAATGACAGTGTTCGAGTACAATGCTATTGTACCACAGTAGACTGACCGACACCAATGACAGTGTTCGAGTACAATGCTATTGTATCACAGTAGACTGACCGACACCAATGACAGTGTTCGAGTACAATGCTATTGTACCACAGTAAACTGACCGACACCAATGACAGTGTTCGAGTACAATGCTATTGTATCACAGTAGACTGACCGACACCAATGACAGTGTTCGAGTACAATGCTATTGTATCACAGCAGACTGACCGACACCAATGACAGTGTTCGAGTACAATGCTATTGTACCACAGTAGACTGACCGACACCAATGACAGTGTTCGAGTACAATGCTATTGTATCACAGTAGACTGACCGACACCAATGACAGTGTTCGAGTACAATGCTATTGTATCACAGTAAACTGACCGACACCAATGACAGTGTTCGAGTACAATGCTATTGTATCACAGCAGACTGACCGACACCAATGACAGTGTTCGAGTACAATGCTATTGTATCACAGTAGACTGACCGACACGAATGACAGTGTTCGAGTACAATGCTATTGTACCACAGTAGACTGACCGACACCAATGACAGTGTTCGAGTACAATGCTATTGTATCACAGTAGACTGACCGACACCAATGACAGTGTTCGAGTACAATGCTATTGTATCACAGTAGACTGACCGACACCAATGACAGTGTTCGAGTACAATGCTATTGTACCACAGTAGACTGACCGACACCAATGACAGTGTTCGAGTACAATGCTATTGTATCACGGCAGACTGACCGACACCAATGACAGTGTTCGAGTACAATGCTATTGTATCACGGCAGACTGACCGACACCAATGACAGTGTTCGAGTACAATGCTATTGTATCACGGCAGACTGACCGACACCAATGACAGTGTTCGAGTACAATGCTATTGTATCACAGTAGACTGACCGACACCAATGACAGTGTTCGAGTACAATGCTATTGTATCACGGCAGACTGACCGACACCAATGACAGTGTTCGAGTACAATGCTATTGTATCACAGTAGACTGACCGACACCAATGACAGTGTTCGAGTACAATGCTATTGTATCACAGTAGACTGACCGACACCAATGACAGTGTTCGAGTACAATGCTATTGTATCACAGTAGACTGACCGACACCAATGACAGTGTTCGAGTACAATGCTATTGTATCACAGTAGACTGACCGACACGAATGACAGTGTTCGAGTACAATGCTATTGTATCACAGCAGACTGACCGACACGAATGACAGTGTTCGAGTACAATGCTATTGTATCACAGCAGACTGACCGACACCAATGACAGTGTTCGAGTACAATGCTATTGTATCACAGCAGACTGACCGACACCAATGACAGTGTTCGATATTGTATCATATCTCGCACTGGACAGACCTTAAGAGCCTAAAAACAAAACTTAAGAATCTTAAGAATTAGGATTTCAAATCTGGGCTGGTGATTTATTCCATGTACCAGCTTACCTTGTTTCGTTTTGTGAAATCACTCTCTTTGTTTCGACCTCTTCTTTGATGTCTGCACTAAATGGTTACATGGTTCAATCGACTTCTGTGCTGGCCAGCCTAAATGTTTCCATAATGCTGATTAGATTTCTGACGATGAAAGAGTTCTTCCTTAATTGGCAGGCACGAGCGCTAAAGTCTCCTTATGTTTATTCCAAATTGTCCCAAATATTTGTAAAGATTTTGAATGGGTCGATCACAAAAAGCAAATATTTCAAAGTTTTAATATTTATAACAAATCATAAACGTGTTTGTTTTATTAAATCGCTGTATCTTTTTTTTCTTAAATTCGTTTTCAGTCTATCGAACAAATGCACTTATAACGGACTTTTTACTTTCCATTTGCCCCATCGCTCTGTACTGGAGCGCGAGAAATGTTCTACAAATCCCACATAAAATATCAACACAATTTTATTGCCTTTATATTTAAAGTTCTTTTTTAACCAGATCGCGTTAAATATTTTACCTTTTTAAGGATGGTTTTTCGTTTCCTTGAAAGTGTCATATTCAAGTGTTTTGGGTTTTTTAACTAGGAGGTGCTGAATGCTGTAAAAAGTGGAAATGATAATGGTAACTTATTGTAAGAGCAACGAGAATAATGGTTGACATGAATCGTCTCGAGATAACCTCTATCCTCTTACAAGTTTATACCTTTCAAAGGTTGAAAATGTGGATTGGCAAAATTTATCTAAAGTCAGGTTGCGGAGAAAATCCATTTTTATATATTTTTTTACTTTTTTTGGCTATAAATGTGTGCATTCAAGTCAAAGCGTGAGTACAAACATCCGTTTAGACTCTGCATTTTCAGTTCTGTATCTAGCATCTCGATAGCGATACAATAGAAGTGTGCGAGTTTAATACCCCCACATCATGCGTCATACCATATTGTGCAAAGTGTTGCAAAGAACTTAACAAAAACAAGACAGAAACTTTTCGGAAAACAATCAGGAAAGGCAAAGTTCACGAGCCACCAAGTTTGCCTCATTATAGCGTCTGAGGTCTGAAAGAGAAGTCGTGTTGAGTATTACGAGAGTGATCTGCCCTTGTCTCTGGTCGGTCTCGCCAATGTTTTCACAAGGTTTGACGAAACATGAAGGAAGAGAATGGGGAAGCATGTTTGGAATTCGTTGACTTGTTGAAAGTTTTGATAAAGCAGCAAAAGGTGTTCGGTTTTATCTTAAAATAACAGGACTTTCCTTCATGAAGAATCTATTGGCGCGTTTTTAGAAATGAAAAAAAAAAAACAAGAAACGAAGTGTGAAAGAGATTTTTAGAGCAAAAAGACCAAACAGTAGGCTGCTTGCGTCTTTAGTTAAAAAGTGAAGAAATCGATAATTGTGATAAAAATAACCCTGATTCTTATGATAGTAACAAGATACTATCGTGTAAATTGCTAAAAAAAAAAATAAAAAAAACTCAGGTAGGCGGAGCAAGGAGGGAGAAAGGAGGATATAATCGAAAAGTTTCTTCATTGTTAACTTTACAGTTTTTAAAGTTCTCTGCCTATTGCAGATAACATAATCGAAAGTAAAGCAAAAAAAAATAAAAATAAAAAAATAAAGCCAAATCCTTCAAAATGTGATTAAACGACCGTCTACATTCAACAAATTGTCGATAAGTTATTATTTGTATATTTTTGTTTTTCCTTTCTTTTTTTGCTCCTGTTTGTCCTGTCTGTGTCGAGCCGTTCAGAAGAGACCCGCGCACTTAGCGTTAAAGCCCTCACCGTGAAGCACTTACGGCACACGCGACGCGCGGCTTTACGGCTGTTCCCCCCCCCCCCGTCCTCCTGATGATCACATGATCGATGCTTAAGTAGAGGGCCTTCAGTTCTACGCATGCGCCGCACCAACATTTGCGGCCGCGGCAGACGAGATTGAGAGTAAAGCGTCCAATTGTCGCTGGCGCTCCGCGTAAACCAAGCCTCAGTAAACATTAGACCCGACTTCGGGCGGCTCGCGGTGACATGGGATTACACAGGCCAGATTGCGGATAAAGTTACAACCTGTTGTTCTGGCAGTAAACACGCCCGTGTAAATGACACTGCTTAGGGAACGTTTACGTCGAATATGGAGATGAGGGAAAAGAAGAGGTTAAAAATGGATTGCTGGCGAGTGAAGTATAAAAATGTGAACTGAGATTTTGATTTATTTTTTTCCCTTCTTCCTTATGAGGGTAAAATTGTTTTATTCAGTATATAAGGTTGGTGGTAGAAGAAGTTAATCGCCCGTTCTCAGTGGCTGAAACATGCTTAAGTAAAAGAGCTTTTCTTATGGATTTATTATCTCACTGTAACACAGCACAACATTTTATATCCAATGAAAAGAGCTTTGAAATACTTTTCGGTAGGAAAGTGTTGCATTTGACATGAATTTTTTTTAATCTTTGAAAGCTTTTTGGAGTGTTCTTATTCCATTAGACAAAGTATAACAAAGAACTAAAAAACAACAAAATAAAAAAAACCCAACCTCCAGAATTTAAGGAATTTATTTCTATATTCTTTTCTTTAATGGTAACCCTAAACAAATAGTCCTAATCTCAAGTTCTACTTCTTTCCGGATATCAAGTTAAGAATCTTGCCCCATTCTAGGGACATTTCAGTGTCTCTATGGCCGATCAGTGTAGATCAGATATTGCCCCATTCTAGGGACATTTCAGTGTCTCCATGGCCGATCAGTGTAGATCAGATATTGCCCCATTCTAGGGACATTTCAGTGTCTCCATGGTCGGTCAGTTAAGATCAGATATTGCCCCATTCTAGGGACATTTCAGTGTCTCCATGGCCGATCAGTGTAGATCAGATATTGCCCCATTCTAGGGACATTTCAGTGTCTCCATGGCCGATCAGTGTAGATCAGATATTGCCCCATTCTAGGGACATTTCAGTGTCTCCATGGTCGGTCAGTTAAGATCAGATATTGCCCCATTCTAGGGACATTTCAGTGTCTCCATGGTCGGTCAGTTAAGATCAGATATTGCCCCATTCTAGGGACATTTCAGTGTCTCCATGGCCGATCAGTGTAGATCAGATATTGCCCCATTCTAGGGACATTTCAGTGTCTCCATGGCCGATCAGTGTAGATCAGATATTGCCCCATTCTAGGGACATTTCAGTGTCTCCATGGTCGGTCAGTGTAGATCAGATATTGCCCCATTCTAGGGACATTTCAGTGTCTCCATGGCCGATCAGTGTAGATCAGATATTGCCCCATTCTAGGGACATTTCAGTGTCTCCATGGCCGATCAGTGTAGATCAGATATTGCCCCATTCTAGGGACATTTCAGTGTCTCCATGGCCGATCAGTGTAGATCAGATATTGCCCCATTCTAGGGACATTTCAGTGTCTCCATGGCCGATCAGTGTAGATCAGATATTGCCCCATTCTAGGGACATTTCAGTGTCTCCATGGCCGATCAGTGTAGATCAGATATTGCCCCATTCTAGGGACATTTCAGTGTCTCCATGGCCGATCAGTGTAGATCAGATATTGCCCCATTCTAGGGACATTTCAGTGTCTCCATGGCCGATCAGTGTAGATCAGATATTGCCCCATTCTAGGGACATTTCAGTGTCTCCATGGCCGATCAGTGTAGATCAGATATTGCCCCATTCTAGGGACATTTCAGTGTCTCCATGGCCGATCAGTGTAGATCAGATATTGCCCCATTCTAGGGACATTTCAGTGTCTCCATGGTCGGTCAGTTAAGATCAGATATTGCCCCATTCTAGGGACATTTCAGTGTCTCCATGGCCGATCAGTGTAGATCAGATATTGCCCCATTCTAGGGACATTTCAGTGTCTCCATGGCCGATCAGTGTAGATCAGATATTGCCCCATTCTAGGGACATTTCAGTGTCTCCATGGCCGATCAGTGTAGATCAGATATTGCCCCATTCTAGGGACATTTCAGTGTCTCCATGGCCGATCAGTTAAGATCAGATATTGCCCCATTCTAGGGACATTTCAGTGTCTCCATGGCCGATCAGTGTAGATCAGATATTGCCCCATTCTAGGGACATTCCAGTGTCTCCATGGCCGATCAGTGTAGATCAGATATTGCCCCTTTTTAGGGACCTTTCAGTGTCTCTATGGCCGATCAGTTAAGATCAGATATTGCCTCTTTTTAGGGACATTCCAGTGTCTCCATGGCCGATCAGTGTAGATCAGATATTGCCCCTTTTTAGGGACATTTCAGTGTCTCTATGGCCGATCAGTGTAGATCAGATATTGCCCCATTCTAGGGACATTCCAGTGTCTCCATGGCCGATCAGTGTAGATCAGATATTGCCCCTTTTTAGGGACCTTTCAGTGTCTCTATGGCCGATCAGTGTAGATCAGATATTGCCTCTTTTTAGGGACATTCCAGTGTCTCCATGGCCGATCAGTGTAGATCAGATATTGCCCCTTTTTAGGGACCTTTCAGTGTCTCTATGGCCGATCAGTTAAGATCAGATATTGCCTCTTTTTAGGGACATTCCAGTATCTTCATGGCCGGTCAGTGTAGATCAGATATTGCCCCATTTAGGAACATTTAAGTGTCTCCATGGCCGATCAGTGTAGATTAGATATTGCCCCATTTAGGAATATTTAAGTGTCTCCATGGCCGATCAGTGTAGATCAGATATTGCACCATTCTAGGGACATTTCAGTGTCTCCATGGCCGATTAGTGTAGGTCAGATATTACCCCCTTAAGGAACATTTAAGTGTCTCCATGGCCGATCAGTGTAGATCAGATATAGCCCCATTCTAGGCACATTTCAGTGTCTCCATGGCCGATCAGTGTAGATCAGATATTGCCCCATTCTAGGGACATTTCAGTGTCTCCATGGCCGATCAGTGTAGATCAGATATTGCCCCATTCTAGGGACATTTCAGTGTCTCCATGGCCGATCAGTGTAGATCAGATATTGCCCCATTCTAGGGACATTTCAGTGTCTCGGCCGATCAGTGTAAGATCAGATATTGCCCCATTCTAGGAACATTTCAGTGTCTCTATGGCCGATCAGTGTAGATCAGATATTGCCCCATTCTAGGGACATTTCAGTGTCTCCATGGTCGATCAGTTTAGATCAGATATTGCCCCATTCTAGGGACATTTCAGTGTCTCCATGGCCGATCAGTTTAGATCATATATTGCCCCTTTGTAGGAAAATTTCAGTGTCTGCATGGCCGATCAGGGTAGATCAGATATATCGACTTTTTAGGAACATTTCAGTGTCTCCATGGCCGATCAGGGTAGATCAGATATATCGCCTTTTTAGGAACATTTCAGTGTCTCCATGGCCGATCAGTGTAGATCAGATATTGCCCCATTCTAGGGACATTTCAGTGTCTCCATGGTCGGTCAGTTAAGATCAGATATTGCCCCATTCTAGGGACATTTCAGTGTCTCCATGGTGAATCAGTGGTGATCAGTCCAGTGTAGATCAGATATTGCCCATTCTAGGGACATTTCAGTGTCTCCATGGCCGATCAGTGTAGATCAGATATTGCCCTATTCTAGGGACATTTCCAGTGTCTCCATGGCCGATCAGTTTAGATCAGATATTGCCCCATTCTAGGGACATTTCAGTGTCTCCATGGCCGATCAGTGTAGATCAGATATTGCCCCATTCTAGGGACATTTCAGTGTCTCCATGGCCGATCAGTGTAGATCAGATATTGCCCCATTCTAGGGACATTTCAGTGTCTCCATGGCCGATCAGTGTAGATCAGATATTGCCCCATTCTAGGTACATTTCAGTGTCTCCATGGACGATCAGTGTAGATCAGATATTGCCCCATTCTAGGTACATTTCAGTGTCTCCATGGCCGATCCAGTGTAGATCAGATATTGCCCCATTCTAGGGACATTTCAGTGTCTCCATGGCCGATCAGTGTAGATCAGATATTGCCCCATTCTAGGGACATTTCAGTGTCTCCATGGCCGATCAGTGTAGATCAGATATTGCCCCATTCTAGGGACATTTCAGTGTCTCCATGGCCGATCAGTGTAGATCAGATATTGCCCCATTCTAGGGACATTTCAGTGTCTCCATGGCCGATCAGTGTAGATCAGATATTGCCCCATTCTAGGGACATTTCAGTGTCTCCATGGCCGATCAGTGTAGATCAGATATTGCCCCATTCTAGGGACATTTCAGTGTCTCCATGGCCGATCAGTGTAGATCAGATATTGCCCCATTCTAGGGACATTTCAGTGTCTCCATGGCCGATCAGTGTAGATCAGATATTGCCCCATTCTAGGGACATTTCAGTGTCTCCATGGCCGATCAGTGTAGATCAGATATTGCCCCATTCTAGGGACATTTCAGTGTCTCCATGGCCGATCAGTGTAGATCAGATATTGCCCCATTCTAGGGACATTTCAGTGTCTCCATGGCCGATCAGTGTAGATCAGATATTGCCCCATTCTAGGTACATTTCAGTGTCTCCATGGCCGATCAGTGTAGATCAGATATTGCCCCATTCTAGGGACATTTCAGTGTCTCCATGGCCGATCAGTGTAGATCAGATATTGCCCCATTCTAGGGACATTTCAGTGTCTCCATGGCCGATCAGTGTAGATCAGATATTGCCCCATTCTAGGGACATTTCAGTGTCTCCATGGTCGGTCAGTTAAGATCAGATATTGCCCCATTCTAGGGACATTTCAGTGTCTCCATGGCCGATCAGTGTAGATCAGATATTGCCCCTTTTTAGGGACCTTTCAGTGTCTCTATGGCCGATCAGTTAAGATCAGATATTGCCTCTTTTTAGGGACATTCCAGTGTCTCCATGGCCGATCAGTGTAGATCAGATATTGCCCCTTTTAGGGACATTCCAGTATCTTCATGGCCGGTCAGTGTAGATCAGATATTGCCCCATTTAGGAACATTTAAGTGTCTCCATGGCCGATCAGTGTAGATCAGATATTGCCCCATTTAGGAATATTTAAGTGTCTCCATGGCCGATCAGTGTAGATCAGATATTGCACCATTCTAGGGACATTTCAGTGTCTCCATGGCCGATTAGTGTAGGTCAGATATTACCCCCTTTAGGAACATTTAAGTGTCTCCATGGCCGATCAGTGTAGATCAGATATTACCCCTTTTAGGAACATTCCAGTGCTTCATATCCGATCAGTGTATTTCAGATATTGCCCCTTTTTAGGAACATTATTTTCAGTGTCTCCATGGCCGATCAGTGTAGATCAGATATTGCCCCTTTCTAGGGACATTTCAGTGTCTTCATGGCCGATCAGTTTAGATCAGATTTTGCCCCTTTTAGGAACATTCCAGTGCCTCCATGGCCGATTAGTTTAGATCATATATTGCCCCTTTGTAGGAAAATTTCAGTGTCTCCATGGCCGATCAGGGTAGATCAGATATATCGCCTTTTTAGGAACATTTCAGTGTCTCCATGGCCGATCAGGGTAGATCAGATATATCGCCTTTTTAGGAAAATTTCAGTGTCTCCATGGCCGATCAGGGTAGATCAGATATATCGCCTTTTTAAGAACATTCCAGTGTCTCCATGGCCGATCAGTGTAGATCAGATATTGCCCCTTTCTAGGGACATTTCAGTGCCTCCATGGCCGATCAGTCTAGATCAGATAGTCTGTTTTTATGCAGTTATTCTCTAAATGCCACTTCGCATTGAATTGTCTAAGGCTTTTTTTCCCAGAATCCCAGAACTTATGGTTAACGGAGTCTAGGGGTGCTCAGATCAAGATTTATCAGAAATAATATAAATAAACTCTCTGGTAAGTGACCTATGAGATGACACACACGATATATAAAACATCGAATGGTTTTGCTTTTGAAATTCTTCAGAGGTAGAATAAATGGTAGTAGTGAACTTCTGGAAACGAAGCAGTCTTTTAGATGATATCGATTATGATTTTTTTTTTGCTGTGTTGGATCGTAAATCAGTCTGGCCCATAGTAAGTACTAAGCGCCTTAGCCAAGGGTAGTGCAAATACGATATTTTTATGTTTATTTTATGCCAAGAAGGGAAATGTATTGTCCCAATCATTTATAGTGTGTCTACTAGATGATTAAGAAGTGCACTATTTGAAATTTTTTCCAGAACTAAGCGCCGGTGGAGTTAAGTTAACGATTTTCCCATCTATTTTGTGAAAGTATTTGGGTCAGTACACAAGAGCCTGAAATGCGCGCCAGAGGAATATAAACTTCACATAAATTCTTGGTTGATCGAGTCTTAGAGGTAGGCAATTTAACTTTTTCTGGATTTATCACAGACTCATCTCAATTGAAGATAAGATGGGTCGACACGAAAGAGGTAGCCCTTGCAGCACAAATTTAACCCTTGATTTTAGGTTTTCATCTTCAGAAATCCAGAGCCATACTCTGCTCACGCCTTTTTTTTTCTCTTTATAAAATCCATATTTTTTTTTACAATTATGTTCACTATTAAAGTGTGACCAACTCCAAAAACACCACACCAAAAACAAAATATATTTACTAGAAGCTACACCCTCAAAATTCTTAGTTTGTCAACTTAAGCTTTCTATGAGTTAAAGCGGCCTCAGAGGCTGAGAAACACCTGCTGACTTCTGTGCTGGATCCCACGGTTTTGACCATAACTGACACATCCCAAACAGACGAGTGGGGTGGATAGAATCGCAGCATCCATCGATATTACTGTGGTTCGATTCTTCAACAGAATTCGGTGCGTTTGACCTTGCAGCCTTCTACTTGAACCCAGTTCAAGATTGAGGAAGTTCATTCTGCTGAACCAGTTTTCTTGAGTTGCCTAACGTGGGAGAAGGAGAAATGGCAAGGGAGATCACAAGTTTCCGGAACGTTGATCTAAAAACCACACATTACAGTTACTCGGCCAGAGACGGAGAGGAAGGAGGGGGGGCTTGGCAGAATAGATCGTTAAATAATAACATGGGAACCGACGGAATGACCCTTTTTTGGTAAAGATTTTTTGGGCGGATGTGTAACATTTCTTAAGGTTTTGAGGCATCAACCAGGCGCAAAAGAAAAAAAAAATATGGAAAAAACCGTAAAAAAGAAGAAACCAGAAGATAAACTGTTGAACTGCCTTCAAAAAAATAGTTTTAAGTTTAACTTACGAAATAGTTTTTTGATTACTGGCTGAAAGAAAGCGTTCATAGTTATCAATTGTTAAGCTGTCGGACAATACGCGATTGAAAAAAAACCAGAAAAAAGGTCTTGAAACATTCATGGTTGAAGTTGATAAAAATATCAGCTCAATACAAAAAGAAAGTCATTGCAATACAAAGGTGCATAACAGCATATAAAACAAGCTTAGTGCAACAAAATGGAACACTCGCTTCCTTTCATAAAACGGAAAAAAAAAAAAAACGTTTACCATCTAAATACAAGAAAATGATTCTTCATTCTCTGAAGTTCAATAGCTAGACTTTCTGAACCGAGAAAAAAAATAGTTTATTTAGTGATTTTTCTTGTCTTGCCCTTCTACCTAACAGAAATCACGAGCTATTTTATAATGATTTTTTTGTTTTGCCCTTGTACCTAATAGAAATCACGAGCTATTTTATTGTGAGTTTCTTGTTTTGCCTTTGTACCTAATAGAAATCACGAGCTATTTCATTATGAGTTTCTTGTTTTGCCTTTGTACCTAATATAAATCACGAGCTATTTTATTATGAGTTTCTTGTTTTGCCTTTGTACCTAATAGAAATCACGAGCTATTTTATTTTGAGTTTCTTGTTTTGCCTTTGTACCTAATAGGAATCACAAGCTATTTTATTGTGGGTTTCTTGTTTTGCCCTAGTACCTAATAGAAATCACGAGCTATTTTATTGTGAGAAAACCTTGCTGTTGCTATCTGTTAAAGCAGGCCACATACGGCGCGCCTTTGCCGCCTAATTTCAA
Organism: Elysia crispata; assembly: GCA_033675545.1. Taxonomy (NCBI): domain Eukaryota; kingdom Metazoa; phylum Mollusca; class Gastropoda; family Plakobranchidae; genus Elysia; species Elysia crispata. The sequence goes on along the minus strand of JAWDGP010005402.1, from coordinate 47,028 downwards.
ATCTAACGAAGCAATAAGAAAGCTGATGGGGAAAAATCTGGCCCCAAATTTGCCAATAATTAAGTGTTGTCCCCGGCTCCCTCGCCCTAAAAACGCCCTCTGGCGGGCAATAAAAGGGGCAGAACTGGGGCACTAACTGACCCGCCTGCTTGCCAATTTGACAGGGCGTATCTTTTTTATGCTAGAGCCTTGGGGAAAAATTCTGGTTTCTCTTGGTTAAATATTGTAAAAGTGCAAAGATTAAAACAGAAGGGGTGGCAAGTAATTTTTTTCCTGTGAAAACGCTAAAAATGATTACAAAATCGATAAATGTCTCTTGTAGCTACCTTGCATACCTAATTTTTTATTTTCTTATATCAGATAGGACAAAATAACCGTATTCAGCCAGAACAGCCAAATTGTCAGGAGTCGTCCTTACTTGTTGAGCAGTGATAACAGATAAAATGTTTTTTTATCCTGGCAACCTTTTTTATATTGCATGCTGGAAGATAAAATATTCCTCCTCATAAAAATGACAAATTGTCCCTTTAGTGGAAAGGCACAAAATACACTACAACAGGCCGTGTAAATTAATGTTCATTAATAAAAAGTTTCGGTGAAAATGTTTGGTTAATCCTGGTCGTTCTAATAAGGCTCCATATCTTTCTTTAAATTTAACAATTTAGTTTATTATACGTTCTGAAAATCATTTATATTATTCTCATCGGAGATACTTGATCAAAGGATGCTTTGTCATTAATAGTTCTAAACTGATTTACGCGTCCGTTGAGTCTCTTCCACAGTCGTATTCCGGAACATGTCAAAATGCTTGTAATTGGTTTGAATGTAGATTAGAGACAAGCGGAAGGAAACAGACATTTCAAATTACGATGTTAATGGGGACAAAACTCTATGGAAAAAGACAAGAATGTGCCAAAATCAAATTAGCAATAATTGTGGGAGAGCCCGAAAGAAACAAAAAAGGAGAAGAGGAGAGAGAGAGAGAGAGAGAGAGAGAGAGAGAGAGAGAGAGAGAGAGAGAGAAAGAAATAGAGAGGGAGAGAGAGACATAGAGAGAAAGGGGAAGGGAGGGAGACATAGAAGGAAATGAAAAGAAGAGAGCTAAAGAGATACCGAATGCAATCATATAAAAAGATGAAGCTTTGAGGAGTATCAAATTTAGGGAAGACCTGCTCTGCTGGGAAAGATGAGAATTCCCTCCCTTTTAGATGATTGGGTTTCGAAATTTCGCCCAAAATTTCCGCTATAGAATAATCCAAGTCCTAGAGATCCTGAGGACTCTGGTGCTAAAGAGCTTCTGATTTTAAAAGGTTCGGTCCATTATCCCGGAAGTGTTTAGATTTACCTGAACAAAAGTTCTGTTATTTCATAGATTAATAAGAATATTTTATAATAAAAAAATAAGGAAAACTTTTTACTGAAGCAATACTAAATCGCTTAGCTGTTTACTCTGTCATTGCTAGAATCCTATACACGGAACACTGTCACAATAACGTTGTATTTATAAAAGTAGAAAGACATAGCTAGATATTGAGGAGACTTAACCTACAGTGTGCATCTGAATATTTCAATCCTTTCTCACGGCAAAGATAGAATAATAGATTGCTTTGATGAGATTCCCTCATTGACAATCATGAACCGTTAAAAATTAGGCAAATTGTGGTGAGTGAATTCACATAAGCCTGAAACGGAGTGTCCAGAAAAAAAAAGCAGTGAAATGTGGAAAGAAAAGAAAGTGGAGAAGACAGAAGACAGCTAACCGCTAACGTGTCAGATATCGCTGTTGTCGATGGAAGAAGGACGTGTAGAATGTGTAAACTTGAATAAAGAATTAACGGCTAGGAGGATGATAATAGAAAATGACAATGATCAGAGAGTAATATAATAAAAAATGATCCTTTGGCTGCGATGTCATGTGTATCCGTGGAGAGAGAAGAGAGATTTGGGAAGAGAGGAGCGGCGGTGTTTTCAGATCCATAAATGTGAAGATGGCGGGATATGAGGAAGAGCCTGATAAATATTGGTATAAGATATAAAGGTGTAAAAAGAGGTAAGTAACAAATTTAAGATGATGTGGGAGAGATGAATTTGGATTTCAATTTGATCATGGCTTGAAAGAGGATGGCGTTAGAGGTTAGAGTGCTTTGAATGAGGGAGAAAGAGAGAGAAAGGGAAAGAGATAAAGAGAGAGAGAGAGAGAGAGAGAGAGAGAGAGAGAGAGAGAGAGAGAGAGAGAGACAGAGACAGAGAGAGAGAGAGACAGAGACAGAGAGAGAGATGGGGGGGGGGAGAGTTAAAATACGAAAAAGCGAGAGATACGAGAAGGAAGATAAAGATAAGCAAGCTAATACATTAGACATTAAAATGCAAAAATTGGTAAAGAAATCAAAAGCACCCATTAGATTGCAAAAAAACATAGCTTGAACTAAAAATAACTAAAAGTTCGTTGTTGAAAAAAGGTACACTGGAGACAACTCGTTCTCTTTGAGACTTCTACAAACTCTGAACCAGTTTGAATCACAATTTGCCCTATACATAAGAATCTTAGCCGTTACAATAATAGCGACAGCACTTACTAGATGAGCTAATAAATCAGGTAAATAAACAAAGTAAGGCATCTCTCCTCCAGGAACTGGTGGCAGTGTACACCAATCACGCTTGGCTTAAGTCTAGACTCACTAATCGTTTTTTGATATGAAGCAACCATTAGTTCCCAGACACTGTATACACTATCCATTCTATCTGTCAAAATGTTGAGACAACTGTGGAAAATATTGCTTTTACCGAGGAAAATAACTAATTTTGTCTGTTTTAAATGAAAATAGCCATTGTTTGATTTTGTTGTTGTTTGATGCTAAGTTCAAGGCCATTCATACTTCATGTTTGATTCGCCTGTTATGAACGCTATGCTAATAGATTGATTAAGAAATAAGTGTTAGAGTTAATTGTAATTCAGATTTCATTTGACTTTCTCAAACATCAAGACGATTGCCAAATTTTGCCATCGCTTTCTCGCAAGGGTCAAGGCCATTGTTGTTTCACATTTTATTTGTCTCGGGTCAAGGTCAAAACCGTTGAATGTTTGAGATTCTCTAGCAACGAAAGAAACACCGATATAAACATCGATAGAGGCACCGATCCGATAGAAACACCGATAAAAGCATCGATAGAAAAACCGACAGAAACACCGATAGAAACACCGACAGAAACACCGATTAAAAAACCAAAAGAAGCATCGATAGAAACAACGACAGAAACAACGACAGAAACACCAATAGAAACAACTATAGAAGCATCGATTAAAACACCGATAGAAACACCAATAGAAACAGCGATAAAAACACCGATAAAAACACCAATAGAAACGACGAAAGAAACACCAATAAAAACATCGATAAATGCACTGATAGAAACACCAATAGAAATAACGATAGAAATATCGATAAATACACCGATAGAAAAACCAATATAAACACCAATAGAAATACCGATAGAAACACAGATAGAAACACCAATAGAAACAACGACAGAATCACCGATAAAAACACCAAAATAAGGACCGATAGAAACACATATAGAAACAACGATAGAAACACCAATAGAAACACCGATAGAAACAACGACAGAAACACCAATAGAAACACCGATAGAAATACCAATAGAAACACCAATAGAAAAACGATAGAAACACTGATAGAAACAACGATAGAAACACCGATAGAAATATCGATAGAAACACCAATATAAACACCATTAGAAACAGCGATAGAAACACCGATAAAAACACCAAAAGATGTATTAATGAAACACCGACAGAAACACCGATAAAAACACCAATAGAAGCATAGATTAAAACACCAATAGAAACACCGAAAGAAACACCGATAGAAACAACGATAAAAACACCGGTAAAACACCAATAGAAACGACGAGAGATACACCATTAAAACACCGATAAATGCACTGATAGAAACACCGATAGAAACACCAATAAAACACCAATAGAAACAACGATAGAAACACCAACATAAACACCGATAAAAACAGCGATAGAAATACCAAATGAAACACCAATAGAAACAACTATAGAAGCATCGATTAAAACACCGATAGAAAAACCAATAGAAACAACGATAGAAACACCGAAAGAAACACCGAGAGAAACACCGATAGAAACACAAATAGAAAAACGATAGAAACACCGATAAAAACACCAATAGAAGGACCGATAGAAACACCACTAGAAACAACGATAGAAACACCGATAGAAACACCGATAGAAACAACGATAGAAACACCGATAGAAATACCGATAGAAACACCAACAGAAACACCGATAAAAACAGCGATAGAAACACCGAATGAAACACCAATAGAAACAACGATAGAAGCATCGATTAAAACACCGATAGAAAAACCAATAGAAACAACGATAGAAACACCGAGAGAAACACCGAGAGAAAGACCGATAGAAACACAAATAGAAAAACGATAGAAACACTGATAAAAACACCAATAGAAACACCGATAGAAACACCGATAGAAACACCACTAGAAACAACGATAGAAACACTGATAGAAGCATCGATAGAAACACCGATAGAAGCATCGATAGAAACACCGATAGAAACACCGATAGAAACACCGATAGAAACACCGATAGAAACATCGATAGAAACACCGATAGAAACACGGATAGAAACACCGATAGAAGCATCGATAGAAGCATGGATAGAAACACCGATAGAAGCACCGATAGAAACACCGATAGAAGCATCGATAGAAAGACCGATAGAAGGATCGATAGAAACATCGATAGAAACACCCATAGAAACACCGATAGAAACACCGATAGAAGCATCGATAGAAACACCGATAGAAACACCGATAGAAGCATCGATAGAAACACCGATAGAAACACCGATAGAAACACCGATAGAAACACCGATAGAAGCACCGATAGAAGCACCGATAGAAACACCGATAGAAACACCGATAGAAACACCGATAGAAACACCGATAGAAACACCGATAGAAACACCGATAGAAACACCGATAGAAACACCGATAGAAACACCGATAGAAACACCGATAGAAACACCGATAGAAACACCAATAGAAACACCGATAGAAACACCGATAGAAACACATATAGAAACACCGATAGAAACACATATAGAAACACCACTAGAAACACCGATAGAAACACAAATAGAAACACCGATAGAAACACCGATAGAAACACATATAGAAACACCGATAGAAGCATCGATAGAAACACCGATAGAAGCACCGAGAGAGACATCGATAAAAGAACCGATAGAAACACCAATAGAAACACCGATAGAAACACCGATAGAAACACCGATAGAAACACCGATAGAAGCACCGATAGAAGCACCGATAAAAGCACTGAGAGAGACATCGATAAAAGAACCGATAGAAACACCAATAGAAACACCGATAGAAGCACCGATAGAAGCGCTGATAGAAACACCGATAGAAACACCGATAGAAGCACCGATAGAAGCGCTTATAGAAACAACAATAGAAACACCGATAGAAACACCGATAGAAACACCGATAGAAACACCGATAGAAACGCCAATAGAAACACCGATAGAAGCACCGATAGAAGCACCGAGAGAGACATCGATAAAAGAACCGATAGAAACACCAATAGAAACACCGATAGAAACACCACTAGAAACACCGATAGAAGCGCTTTTAGAAACACCGATAGAAGCACCGATAGAAGCACCGATAGAAGCACCGAGAGAGACATCGATAAAAGAACCGATAGAAACACCAAAAGAAACACCGATAGAAACACCGATAGAAACACCGATAGAAGCACCGATAGAAGCACCGATAGAAGCACCGAGAGAGACATCGATAAAAGAACCGATAGAAACACCGATAGAAACACCAATAGAAACACCGATAGAAGCACCGATAGAAGCACCGAGAGAGACATCGATAGAAGCACCGATAGAAGCACCGAGAGAGACATCGGTAAAAGAACCGATAGAAGCACCGATAGAAACACCAATAGAAACACCGATAGAAGCACCGATAGAAGCGCTGATAGAAACACCGATAGAAACACCGATAGAAACACCGATAGAAGCACCGATAGAAACACCGATAGAAACACCGATAGAAACACCGATAGAAACACCGATAGAAACACCGATAGAAGCACCGATAGAAACACCGATAGAAACACCGATAGAAACACCGATAGAAGCACCGATAGAGACGCGTTAGCGATAAAAAACACCGATAGAAGGAACGGCGATAGAAACAGCGATCGATAGAAACACCGATAGAAATACAGCCGATAGAAACACCGATAGAAGCACCGATAGAAACACCGATAGAAACACCGATAGAAACACCGATAGAAACACCGATAGAAACACCGATAGAAACACCGATAGAAACACCGATAGAAACACCGATAGAAACACCGATAGAAACACCGATAGAAGAACCGAGAGAGACACCGATAGAAACACCGATAGAAACACCGATAGAAACACCGATAGAAACACCGATAGAAACACCGATAGAAGCGCTTTTAGAAACACCGATAGAAGCACCGATAGAAGCACCGATAGAAGCACCGATAGAAGCACCGATAGAAGCACCGAGAGAGACATCGATAAAAGAACCGATAGAAACACCAATAGAAACACCGATAGAAACACCGATAGAAACACCGATAGAAGCACCGATAGAAGCACCGATAGAAGCACCGATAGAAGCACCGAGAGAGACATCGATAAAATAACCGATAGAAACACCGATAGAAACACCAATAGAAACACCGATAGAAGCACCGATAGAAGCACCGATAGAAACACCGATAGAAGCACCGATAGAAACACCGATAGAAACACCGATAGAAACACCGATAGAAGCACCGATAGAAACACCGATAGAAACACCGATAGAAACACCGATAGAAACACCGATAGAAACACCGATAGAAGCATCGATAGAAACACCGATAGAAACACCGATAGAAACACCGATAGAAGCACCGATAGAAACACCGATAGAAACACCGATAGAAACACCGATAGAAACACCGATAGAAACACCGATAGAAACACCGATAGAAACACCGATAGAAACACCGATAGAAACACCGATAGAAACACGGATAGAAACACCGATAGAAACACCGATAGAAACACCGATAGAAGCACCGATAAAAGCACCGATAGAAACACCAATAGAAACACGATTAGAAACACGGATAGAAACACCGATAGAAACATCGATCGAAACACCGATAGAAACACCGATAGAAACACTGATAGAAGCACCGATAGAAGCACCGATAGAAACACGGATAGAAACACGATTAGAAACACGGATAGAAACACCGATAGAAACACCGATAGAAGCACCGATAGAAGCACCGATAGAAACACGATTAGAAACACGGATAGAAACACCGATAGAAACACCGATAGAAGCACCGATAGAATCACCGATAGAAACACCGATAGAAACACGATTAGAAACACGGATAGAAACACCGATAGAAACACCGATAGAAACACCGATAGAAACACCGATAGAAACACCGATAGAAACACCGATAGAAACACCGATAGAAACACCGATAGAAACACCGATAGAAACACCGATAGAAACACCGATAGAAACACCGATAGAAACACCGATAGAAACACCGATAGAAACACCGATAGAAACACCGATAGAAACACCGATAGAAACACCGATAGAAACACCGATAGAAACACCGATAGAAACACCGATAGAAACACCGATAGAAACACCGATAGAAACACCGATAGAAACACCGATAGAAACACCGATAGAAACACCGATAGAAACACCGATAGAAACACCGATAGAAACACCAATAGAAACACCGATAGAAACACCGATAGTAACACCGATAGAAACACCGATAGAAACACCGATAGAAACACCGATAGAAACACCGATAGAAACACCGATAGAAACACCGATAGAAACACCGATAGAAACACCGATAGAAACACCGATAGAAACACCGATAGAAACACCGATAGAAACACCGATAGAAACACCGATAGAAACACCGATAGAAACACCGATAGAAACACCGATAGAAACACCGATAGAAACACCGATAGAAACACCGATAGAAACACCGATAGAAACACCGATAGAAACACCGATAGAAACACCGATAGAAACACCGATAGAAACACCGATAGAAACACCGATAGAAACACCGATAGAAACACCGATAGAAACACCGATAGAAACACCGATAGAAACACCGATAGAAACACCGATAGAAACACCGATAGAAACACCCATAGAAACACCGATAGAAACACCGATAGAAACACCGATAGAAACACCGATAGAAACACCGATAGAAACACCGATAGAAACACCGATAGAAACACCGATAGAAACACCGATAGAAACACCGATAGAAACACCGATAGAAACACCCATAGAAACACCGATAGAAACACCCATAGAAACACCGATAGAAACACCGATAGAAACACCGATAGAAACACCGATAGAAACACCGATAGAAACACCGATAGAAACATCGATAAAAGAAACACCAATAGAAACACCGATAGAAACACCAATAGAAACACCGATAGAAACACCGATAGAAACACCGATAGAAGCACCGATAGAAACACCGATAGAAACACCGATAGAAACACCGATAGAAACACCGATAGAAACACCGATAGAAACACCGATAGAAACACCGATAGAAACACCGATAGAAACACCGATAGAAGCACCGATAGAAACACCGATAGAAGCACCGATAGAAACACCGATAGAAACACCGATAGAAACACCGATAGAAACACCGATAGAAACACCGATAGAAACACCGATAGAAGCACCGATAGAAACACCGATAGAAACACCGATAGAAACACCGATAGAAACACCGATAGAAACACCGATAGAAACACCGATAGAAGCACCGATAGAAACACCGATAGAAACACCGATAGAAGCATCGATAGAAACACCAATAGAAACACCGATAGAAGCGCTGATAGAAGCGCTGATAGAAACACCGATAGAAGCACCGATAGAAACACCGATAGAAGCACCGATAGAAACACCGATAGAAACACCGATAGAAGCACCGATAGAAGCACCGATAGAAGCACCGAGAGAGACATCGATAAAAGAACCGATAGAAACACCGATAAAAGCACCGATAGAAATACCAATAGAAGACCGAGAGAGACATCGATAGAAACACATATATAAACACCGATAGAAGTACCGATAGAGCATCTTACTCGGCAATTTCAGCCCCTTTATTGTGATTCGGTGAACAATAGCTATTAAACAAAAAGGCCCGATACACGCAAATCTAAGTTGGCCTATGAGGACCTAAACTGACTGCCTTAGTTTCACTCGCACTTCTGATAGTAAAGTTTTGTATGATTGTAGAATGGAGTTCCTACCATCAGCCTTTTTTGTACATATTTTTTCGCCCGTTTCGTTTCATTCAGACTAAGTTTAAATTATCAATTGGCATATGGAAATCACAGAGGCTTCCTAAAAGTTCCTTTTTTTTGTTTTGCATACGGAACATCTCAATCCAAGTGATTGCAGATCGAAGACTGACCAGTCTGTGACGGTATCGGTTTAATCATCGTTTCTTAGCTCAAAGTTATCGGAAGATTCTTCCTCTACATTCCTTACGCTTGTTATTGTCATCAGGAATGCCCAAGTTTTTGTCCACCACGCAACTCTGTCTCTCATCATCTGTACTTGGATGCCTAGCTGATCCACACTCTTTACTGAAATATCCTGAAAAGGACGCAACATGAAAGAAAATACGTCACATCTTAAAGCGGCAGTATCATCATTGTTGGCTACAAAAAAGGTCTAGAAAGAGCAGCTAAAATTAAAATATAAATTCTGAAATCAAACAAAGTGGACTATTATCTTTCTGATTTATTTCTTACACGGTATCATTCTGTGCGAAACAGTGCTTCCAGTCCAAGAAGTCTTACGGTAATATCGTTATTATTCCAACGGCTATATAAACTGATTGATTGTTTGAGTCATTTCACAAGCGCCGACTTCTCCAAGCGGTGAGCTCAGGGCATCAAAGTACTAAAATCGACAAGGGAAAGCCTACCATTCCTGAAATAAGCTTAATTTCTTATCATCAGAAGTTCAAAGTCGCGTCAACACGCTAATGTTCATAATGCAAACCGGGAAAGACTTAACGCTTATATGAACCATCTGGGAAAGTTCATACAGATTTCCTTAGTATCGAGGTTGGCAATTAATCTCTATTTCCATTTCTCTAAAGTTTGGGTCTAGGCTACGAGATAACATTAAACCGTCTAGTCTCGTCTCCTGAACATCGCACACCAGAATCATCTCATCCAGTGTGTTTGTGCGGTCATTTTAACGAATTAGAAGCTAAGAAAAAGGACAAAACAATGGGATATTAATAAAGTAAATGTTAAGATTCCATTTCACAATTTCCTGTTGTGTTTTTTCGATCGAAGAATACAGGTCTATTGTCTTTAAAAAGGAAAGAATCAATTTTATGCTTCTCGCCTTCCCTGTAAAATTTCATTCATTATGTTTTTTTTTCTTTTCACTTGTAATAGATTCGTTGTCATTTGACCTTCAGGGCTACAACTCATGCTTATGTCATAGAAATGACATCGCCCATTATCAGCCCTAACAACAATATGCCATGTCACAAAAACTGCAAGGAGGCAGATGAGCTTCAGAGAGGTTCTAATTCCTAAAGATCCGAACCCAACACCTTGGAGCTCGAGTAAGATTTCTAACGCGAGACCTCTGTCTTGTGCCCACCGACCGAACTATCCTTCGTGTAAAGTAAAGAAAAACAGCGGGCTCTACACAAAGCTCCAAGAATACCAATAGGTAACTAATTTTATAATATTTAACTTCATTAACAGATTTTTTAAAAACATTCATTACCATGAAGTTTGAAATATCAGCGCGGCTGAGAATTTCCGCAAGGCAGTGCATTTTTAGGCACATAACGCGAAAATGCACAGCTTTCTAAAATAGCGTTTAAAAAGTCTAAAAACAGATTGGAAAAGAACAAAAATAGTCGATTTCCTTCGTTACATTATTTTTATCCTTGAATGGGCATGTCAAGAGTTTCACCAAACGGGGCAATTATTGATCAATCTTGTTTGTGGTGAGTACGGTCTGGAACGGCTACACCAGAATCAGCTCTGGTGAGAGCCGCCCAAGAAATGGTTCTAGTATGTGAAACTGGGACTCCAGTTCATGCTACCTCAGAAAAGACCCAGGAAAACTGGTCAATACAGAGTGAAAAGCGCTTAGGTCCCAACGGATCAACCAACCATGATATAAATATCACAGGATAACAGACTTTTGTACAAGAAGGAGAGCAACAAACGACAACTAAAAAGGAGCAAAAACAACTCGTAGAAGAAGAAAAAGAAACCATTAAAGTGTTAGGTTTTTTACCGGTGCCTTCCATTGTAAACCAAACTGTATCTAAACTTGACCAACTCTTGTGGGAGTAGATCTTAAGAGACTAACACGCCTTATCAGAGGCTCGCTAGATGTTCTCTCACTCTCTAACCGTCTCATTCTTTCTCTCCTCTCTCCCTCTATCTCTCTCAGTCCGTTTTGTTTGCCCTTTTTGTATCTGTCTCTGACACACATACACACACACTCTCTCTCTTTCTATCTATCTGCCTGTGCCTGTCTATTCTATTTGTCCCAAAATTTGTGTGTTATCTTTTTTATATCTTCTTCCTCCCTTTTCTCGTCCCTTACTACCAATTCTCTCTCTCTCTCTCTCTCTCTCTCTCTCTCTCTCTCTCTCTCTCTCTCTCTCTCTCTCTCTCTCTCTCTCTCCTGTCCTCTTAGACAACACTCCCGTTTATTCCTTCTTTCTTGTCTTCTCATCAACACCTATTTACCCCCCCCCCCCCTCCGTGGAATGCGATGAGCAGCTCACTATAATGATTAATAAGAGTCCAGCCTTGTGCAAACACTTCGTGCGTTATTTCCATCATTACTAGACTAGCTTCTGTCTCAAGCAATTGGTTAGTTTGTTGTTCTTGTATCTTTTCAAACGTCTATTTTATGGATATTTCACTGTCTTACTTGGATTCTTTCCTACTAAAAGGGGAATGAATCATAATAATCCTGAAACAGACCTTGGTTGATATTACTAACGAGTAGTAAACTCTCCGAAAAATCGTAAACCACTTTAAAAGTATTAAATAGATTTCAATGACCGTAAATTTTCTACATACTGAACTAATACCGATAATTATTAAATAACTGTAAATTTTATTGCAAGCTGTTATTATATCCCAAATATAAGAAAGCAGATTATTATTCCTTACTACCTAAATCTAGACGAAGATCCTTTTCAAGCGATTTTAACAGGTTTTAAATTCATACGAAAAGTGCCTAAAGTAGCACTACCTGTAAGGATTTTCCCTTAACCCAAATGTTGAACAGTTCAAAGATTGAATGAATATATTTCGGTTTTTACACACTTGGCCTTCTCAAATGGGTAGCTAAGCCTTCTCTTTGGAATGTGCTTGAGAGAGAGAGAAGATGATCTTTTGATAGAGTCTAAAAAGAATATTAAACATTCGTTCTTTCAAATTTCTGTTTGATTTATCAAGAGCACCAAACTCTTTCAAAATTGTCTCATAATTGTTCACTGTCTATATGATAATATATGACAAAAACATTTAGCTTGGCCACTCCATAATGCGAAATTATTTTTATATATTTCCATATTTTCAGTAAACTGAAACATTTTTGCCTTTTTTAAACAAATGGAAAGGAGAAGTAATAACAGATAAATTTTTTTCAGCACTACAATTCATATATCAAGCTTATGGCACGTAAATATTTAATTTTAAATGATGAAACACCTCGATATAAGTTTTTCGGATGTTTCAATTCACCTTTGATTCTTTGTCTCCGATGTCTGAAATTTTTCGCACATTTCGTCATACTCTTGGTACCATAGGAAACAGGTCCAACTGACAATTCCTCAAGATGAAGGAGAGTTCATGAGGTAGAGAGTTTTGAAAGGACTCTGATTTTATGTCATTTCCTCTCTTTTTTCACTTCTTTGTCTCCATTCTTCCTATTTTTCTTTTTTTTATATATATTGTTTACTAGAATATTTTTCTCTCTATCTTTGAGTCGATTCATACTTAAACCTCTCTCGATCTCTCATTTCACCTTATCTTACCGTTTTCTGTTTCTTCTCCAACACTCGGATCTTCCAGCCTTTATTCTTTCCGTGGCATCCACCTCTCTCTCTCTCTCTCTCTCTCTCTCTTTCTCTCTCTCTCTTTCTCTGTCTCTGTCTCTATCTCTCTTTCTCTCTATTTCTTGCTCGCTGTACAAATTTTTCCTTCTTTCACGCCTCTTTCCTCCCCCTCTCCGATGCCTTTTACCAACCCCAGCGGTTCATTAGAAGCCGCACACCCGACTTCCTCTCCTTTATGCACCTTTTCCCTGAGACCTTCGCGATTTCCGATTCTCTCTGGCCATTTTGCCTCAGTTAGTGACGCATTCCTCCTAACTGTCTCTGCTCACTGACGGCTGTCGACCGTGGAAAACACACGGATAGGCTTTTGAATCTTTATCTTTTTTTTTTAAATCTCGTTTTTCTTCAAATTCATCTTTTTCATTTTTTCATCAGGAACTAAAATTTCTTATTCAGCATATCAAGTTAAAGAGTTTTCAATAATATGAAATATAGCTTAGCGGTCAGAAAGAATACCCAAAGCTCCAGTGAACTATGAAGGGTTAAAGTTTCAGAAAGAAATGAGTTTTGGCTTTACTAAAATACGATATTTTATATGTTTGATCATGTACAGAGAGAAGTCTGAGATTCATAAAAAAAAAAAAACTTTCTTTCTCAAAATTGAAAAACATTTAAAGAAACGTCTAGACACGATGTTTCAGGTTTCTGTATATTTTTTCAGCAGCTGATTCACTTTTCTTCTACGCCTACTTTTTTCAACGTAAAGTTATTTTGATTAAACTTCAAGAACGCAAAAGTTGTGTAATGAACAACCAGCAGTACACGTTAAATATTTTAGTAAGTTATTTTCCCGGTTTTTAACAGCCCTGTTGAGAACGGCGATTGAATTTTCAGATTACTTGGAATGCCCGATTCACACTCTCTCTGGCTAATCTTTCTCTCTCTCTCTCTCTCTCTCTCTCTCTCTCTCTATATATATATATATATATATATATATATATATATATATATATCTGTGTCTCTCTCTCTATCTATCTCTCTCCCTCCCTCTCTCTATCTCTCTCTCTCTCTCTGAAAGTAAAATGGTCAGATATAATGAAAAGAACAATGCCTCTTAAAAGACATTAAAATCACACCTGTGGTTTGTGCGCTTATACTCTTCGCTGGGTACAATCATCTAATGCTTACAAAGAAAAGAAAACAATTGTGCTAGGATATTTCTCGTTTTGTCAGAGCAGTCACAATAATTCTAACAATAATAATGTAAACCAAACATGACCTTTTTTCGCGCTTCTACAGTTTGTGTAATCCCAACTTGACCGCTAGAGAGATTATTCTTAGTCATTGATGTGGTTATTACCAAGTCACTTTGACCCCCAGACTTTAGACAAACAGTAAGGCCACCATTCTGACAGGTTATCTGCCCCTTGTGAATGAGTCCTGGGACCCTAAGATGGCCAATCAGAGACCCCCACACCAACGGATTACGTGATATTCCTACTTGTAACACAATCGAACCTTCCCTTATTCTTTTACTTTCCACAATGTACATCTGACAACTGAGAAAACACCACGCGTTTTAGCACTGTCAGCTTTATAGCTCTGGGGACAAAAGAGAAATCATTGTTGGGGACACTAGAACATATCCAATGATGGTTTTATCAGCCGCAGACCTGTGGGAATACCCAGAGTCTTAATATGTTGATGGGAGTTCTTTATTGTTTGACTTCGAGTCTATGAAAAGCTGGTAATAGCGATATACTAGAGAGAGACATGATTTGGAGATGAAATTCATTACAAAAAAGGGTTTAGGCGCTGCAAATAATTAACTTTTACCAAATATTTAGTTTTTCACTTGTCTTGTTTCTTAATCAATTTCGTAGCGACCCGTTGACGTTACTTTAAGGTGAAATACAAAGCAAAAATTAAGCAGTACAGCAGTGATACGAAGTACATCATGGGTAATTCTAGCTGCTTTGAAATTGTATTTTTTTCTGCGTCTTATATATTAAAATTGAATCGTGTATATTTTTATGCATCTAGCTTCAAGCTATAGTTAATGTGAGTTCACAAAGAGTTTTGCTACCTAGTTGGAACTCATGAGCTCTACTTAAACTTGTTGTTAGCCTAGCAAGCAATTGCGTGTCATAGAATGCACATTCGTGAAAACTTTGAAAAGGTACAAAACGGGAAATATAAAACGCGCACATGATAAAACATTTCCCAATTTAAAAAAAAATATTTTGCTTATCTTTCTATCTTCATCGCCGTTCACATTCTAGAGCTCTGACTTGGAAGCCTCGTCTGCCTCTCGAATGTTCGCTGATAGTCTCCTCCACTGTGTCCAGACTTCTGCTATTGACCTGAGATGGTCGCTGATAGTCTCCTCCACTGTGTTCAGACTTCTGCTATTGACCTCAGATGGTCGCTGATAGCCTCCTCCACTGTGTTCTGACTTGAACTCAGATGTTCGCTGATAGTCTCCTCGACTGTGTTCTGACTTCTGCTATTGACCTCAGATGGTCGCTGATAGCCTCCTCCACTGTGTTCTGACTTCTGCTATTGACCTCAGATGGTCGCTGATAGCCTCCTCCACTGTGTTCTGACTTCTGCTATTGACCTCAGATGGTCGCTGATAGCCTCCTCCACTGTGTTCTGACTTCTGCTATTGACCTCAGATGGTCGCTGATAGCCTCCTCCACTGTGTTCTGACTTCTGCTATTGACCTCAGATGGTCGCTGATAGTCTCCTCCACTGTGTCCTGACTTCTGCTATTGACCTCAGATGGTCGCTGATAGTCTCCTCCACTGTGTCCTGACTTCTGCTATTGACCTCAGATGGTCGCTGATAGCCTCCTCCACTGTGTTCTGACTTCTGCTATTGACCTCAGATGTTCGCTGATAGTCTCCTCCACTGTGTCCTGACTTCTGCTATTGACCTCAGATGGTCGCTGATAGTCTCCTCCACTGTGTCCTGACTTCTGCTATTGACCTCAGATGGTCGCTGATAGTCTCCTCCACTGTGTTCTGTCTTCAGCTATTGACCTCAGATGTTCGCTGATAGTCTCCTCCACTGTGTCCTGACTTCTGCTATTGACCTCAGATGGTCGAAGTCGTTCTTGATTCTGAGTTTTAGTTCGCCAGCTGGTAGACAAATGACATCTTTGTTGATCACTGTTGGCAATGTTTTTATGAGTCTTCTTCGAAATTTATCACCTTTGGGAACAAAGAATGCTACAGCTTTGTTTGCTGGATTGTCTGACTCTGCTTAGATCTTCGAAATATTTGTGGTTGTTGAACAGAACTCATGACTCTCAACAAAGTGGCAGAACTCTTTACGAAATCGCATTCCATATAGGCGGATACGACCATTAAACGTCATCCGGTAATATTTTTTTCTAAAGACCTCCCGTAACAAGACGCTTCGCAATGAAAGCAGAAAAGAGTCGCCCCGAGTACACAAAGTTCGATCTAGGTCTAGATTCTGGATCCTGTAGCAAAATAGAAATAATCTTAATATAGTGAAGTCATCAATGTTGATCCGTAGAAATATTTTCAACAATGTTGACATAATGTTTCTCTGCTGAAATAAAGAAATCAAAATAACATTATTTTTTAAATTTATTGTAAAACGCGAATGCGAAAGTGCTAGGTCGTACTACCAGAATGTGATATCCATTTCTTCCATCATAGATGCTTAGGTCATCTTACGTCACCTGGAATCTGCGTATATTTTTTAGATGTACACCTGTTGCGCTCAGTCTAAAGTTTATCTCAAAACAGCTTTGAATCTCCAAAAATAAAAAAGGGAATCTCTCTGTCACATTGGCACAAAACACAATTGATGATTCCTTCTGACATGACTAACAATGTGCTGTGGACAACCAGCGCTAGATGAATATGGGATGCCAATACCATTATTTTAGTATGTGAAACAAACTTAGAAAATAGCAAAAAAATGTTTTAGTAGAGTTTTCTTATTATTATCGGTATTCTGATTATACTAATCTTACCCTTAGGTAATGCCGGTGCGGAATTGTGATGATAACACTTTCACAAGGACGACAAGACACAAAAATACTAACACTACCGTTAAAAAAACTCAGATTTTATTGTCATATAATGAAAACAGTTATTTTTTTTAATCAGTTCTCTCGCTCTCTTTCTTTCTCTTTCCCTTTCTTTCTATGCCTGTCTGTCTCTCGCATAATTCTAATCCTTTATTCATTGATTTTTTTAGAAGAAGAAGAGGTGAGAATGGACTTTGCTTATCTTATTGAGGATAACCAAGTGTTAGAGAGCTGAGTAATTACTATCGTTCTTTTACTGCCAACCTGTGACAGGTATTATCTCTCTTCTCCTCTTTTCTCGGCCGTGATGTGAGAAACTCGATCCTCGCTGCCGAGACCCTCACGTCACACAAAGCCTCAACCTCCGATATGGAGGATCAAGTGCTGGCTTAATGTGACAATATTCAGAGCAAATTCTCTCAACATGGCGTGCAGCAGACAAGAACTTGTTCGCGAGATTTTCTCTGAGATTTTCATATTTAAACTTACTCTCACATTTAAACAGGCGAAAATGTTTCTTTCCTTACTCTCTTATAATGTCTCAAGACAGCCAAAAGTTGCAGTCATAAAAATAATAATAATAATAATAATAATAATAATAATAATAATAATAATAATAATAATAATAATAATAATGTTAATGGCAACGATATTTCTTAAACCGGCACTAATGGTGTGTAAAACAGAAATCTAATGGTGTGAAGGCCCTAAAAAGACTTTCTTAGGGATTAAAAAAAATATCCTTTAATCGCGTCGCGTTAAATTTAGTATGAATAGTGATATGGTGAGATCTAACAATTTGGATGATGTACTTTAGGATTGTCTGGATTCTACACTGAAATCAACTTAAAACAATGTTTCCACCACTGACCATTCTCTTCAACATTCTAGAGAGTCTTTGTTGATTGGATTTTAAACAGTTTCCTCTGCCAAAAGTAGTTGCGCGCAGCATAGAATGCAAATCTGAATGTATATCTAGGAAAAGATGTATATGTAAATAATGTAGCGACTGACAGAATGGTCCCTATATGTAGGTGCAAATAAAGTAGTAATTGACAGAATGGTCCCTATATGTAGGTGTAAATAAAGTAGCAATTAACAGAATGGTCCCTACATGTAGGTGTAAATAAAGTAGCAATTGACAGAATGGTCCCTACAGGTAGGTGTAAATAAAGTAGCAACTGACAGAATGGTCCCTACACGTAAGTGTAAATAAAGTAGCAATTGACAGAATGGTCCCAACATGTAGGTGTAATAAAGTAGCAACTGACAGGATGGTCCCTACAGGTAGGTGTAAATAAAGTAGCAACTGACAGAATGGTCCCTACATGTAAGTGTAAATAAAGTAGCAACTGACAGAATGGTCCCTACATGTAAGTGTAAATAAAGTAGCAATTGACAGAATAGTCCCAACATGTACGTGTAAATAAAGTAGCAACTGACAGAATGGTCCCTACATGTAAGTGTAAATAAAGTAGCAACTGACAGAATGGTCCCTAGAGGTAGTTGTAAATAAAGAAGCAACTGACAAAATGGTCCCTACATGTAAGTGTAAATAAAGTAGCAATTGACAGAATGGTCCTAACATGTACGCGTAAGTAAAGTAGCAACTGACAGAATGGTCCCAACATGTACGTGTAAATAAAGTAGCAACTGACAGAATGGTCCCAATATGTGCGTGTAAATAAAGTAGCAATTGACAGAATAGTTCCTACATGTAGGTGTAAATAAAGTACCAACTGACAGAATGGTCCCAACATGTACGTCTAAATAAAGTAGCAACTGACAGAATGATCCCCACATGTAGGTGTAAATAAAGTAGCAACTGACAGAATGGTCCCAACATGTACGTGTAAATAAAGTAGCAACTGACAGAATGGTCCCAACATGTACGTGTAAATAAAGTAGCAACTGACAGAATGGGCCCTACATGTAGGTGTAAATAAAGTAGCGACTGACAGAATGGTCCCTACATGTAGGTGTAAATAAAGTAGCGACTGACAGAATGGTCCCTACATGTAGGTGTAAATAAAGTAGCAACTGACAGAATGGTCCCTACATGTAGGTGTAAATAAAGTAGCAACTGACAGAATGGGCCCTACATGTAGGTGTAAATAAAGTAGCAACTGACAGAATGGGCCCTACATGTAGGTGTAAATAAAGTAGCAACTGACAGAATGGGCCCTACATGTAGGTGGAAATAAAGTAGCAACTGACAGAATGGGCCCTACATGCCCCACCCTGCACAAGCTGAAGACCAACCTCTCGGGGTGGATGGCTGATGTTTTTGGTCAGTTCTGCCTGTAGACCACTATTGGCTGAAATAAATAACGTGAAGGGAATTTTCTGATCAATCCCAAACCTTAAATTGAAGCTAAGGTAGTTGTTGCGTTGGTTGTAAATTTTGTGACAGTAAGCTGACATCAGAAATGGCTAGAGGGAAATGTAGATTAAGTTATTTTCGAATGGATGCTCTGTATATGTGGCACAGACAATAGACTGTTCAGTTCTTGTTTAATCTGTTGATTTTTCTACTTCGTGAAATTAATATATCTATTATTAATATAAAACATATCATTTCTTTTTATCTTTTTATTTTGATTGAAAGAAAACATGGATATTTTCTCAGCTCTCAAAAATGTTTCGTAAGCATTTGAAATTTAATATGAATTCGATATTACAATCAACTAATGCAAATAAGAAAATACAAAATACATCGACCTTTAACACTCTTATTCTATATACATTCTGTGACTAACTTTTTCTTTTTCTTTAAGGAGAAGTGGATTTAGTTGATGCAGAATAGTTATTTAATATTTAAATAGAACTTAATAACAAGTATACACATCAAACTTTAATATTCTTGAGACCGTGTTGCGGTGGATTAGGTCGTAACCGGATTGGAAACTTCTTGTGTCATCTGAGGCTTTTTTGTGGAGTATATCGCAATGAAAGTTGTTTTGCAGTCATAACATTTACATTGAACTCATCCAAAGCTCTTTCCCTCCGTTTCACCGCCTAGTTGCGATGGTGGCACTCCATACTCTCCCAAACTGTTGTGATAAGTTTTTTTTGTTATCACGGATGAAAGAGTCTTTTTAGTCGCTGTTCTAGGTTCTGCTTGACCGTTGCTTTATTGTACCAAAGAGATAGAACTGGTCTGAATGGGTCGAGCCAATCGGGTGAGACAGCTGCAGAGATTGATCGTGTAAATAGTTCTAAGATTGTCAATGGTTTATAAGAGAGTTTTTATCATAATGGTTGCCTTATTTGATTCTCTATGTCTGTCTGTCTGTCTGTCTCTCTATCTATCTATGTATCTCTCTCTCTAAGGTCTAAGATTGTCAATGCTTTCTAAGAGGGTTGTTATGATAACGGTTGCCTTATTTGATTCTCTATCTCTGTCTGTCTCTCACTCTTTCTCTCTCTCTCTCTCTCTCTCTCTCTCTCTCTCTCTCTCTCTCTGTGTCTCTCTGTCACTCTCTCTAAGTTCAAAGATTGTCAATGCTTTCTAAAGAGAGTTTTTATGATAATATTTTCCTTATATGATTCTCTTTCTCTCTCTCTCTCTCTCTCTCTCTCTCTCTCTCTCTCTCTCTCTCTCTCTCTCT
Organism: Elysia crispata; assembly: GCA_033675545.1. Classification (NCBI taxonomy): domain Eukaryota; kingdom Metazoa; phylum Mollusca; class Gastropoda; family Plakobranchidae; genus Elysia; species Elysia crispata. The sequence continues at coordinate 26,045 of JAWDGP010005402.1, read as the reverse complement.
CTCTCTCTCTCTCTCTCTCTCTCTCTTCTCGACTTCATTAGTTGCCTCTTCTTTCTCATTTTACCTTGTTCATTGATTTTTTTTGCCATGCCTCTCTTTCTTCTTTTCCATCTTTACCTCTGCATTTCTCTCATGATCAAGATTTTCTCCATACGGTTCCACGCCTCTTTGTCACCGTCAGAGTGATAACAGAATTACGATGGTTAATGCATCCAGCTGTGGTGGAACCAGCGAGGTCAGTTTGGGATAATCGTAGTGGACAGAGGTCATCACCGACCAGTATTGCTGTTAGTGGTGTAATCTGTACAGGTCGCAAACCATTTGTGTAGGAGGCAAGCATTGCTTACGTGGAAGATTGCTAGAATCTGGAACAGGACAATACTGGACACAAAATAACAGGATTGTCTTGAATTGGACATAAAATAACAAGATTGTCTAGTATGGGACATAAAAATAACAGGATTGTCTATATTGGACATGAAAATAACAGGATTGTCTAGTATTGGACATAACAATTACAGTATTGTCTAGTATTGGACATAAAAATAACAGTATTGTTTAGTATTGGACATAAAAATAACAGTATTGTTTAGTATTGGACATAAAAATAACAGTCTTGTCTAGTATTTGACATAGAATAATAGTATTGTCTGGTATTGGACATGAAAATAACAATATGGTCTAATATTTGACATAAAAATAACAGTGTTGTTTAGTATTGGACATAAAAATAGCAGTATTGTCTAGTATTGGACATAAAAATAACAGTATTGTCTAGTATTGGACATAAAAATAGCAGTTTTGTTTAGCACTGGACATAAAAATAATAGTATTGTCTAGTATGGGACATAAAAATAGCAGTATTGTTTAGTATTGGACATAAAAATAACAGTATTGTCTAGTATGGGACATAAAAATAGCAGTATTGTTTAGTATTGGACATAAAAATAACAGTATTGTTTGGTATGCGACAAAAAAAATTGCAGTATTGTTTAGTATTGGACATAAAAATAACAGTATTGTTTGGTATGCGACAAAAAAAAATTGCAGTATTTTTTAGTATTGGACATAAAAATAACAGTATTGTTAGGTATGCGACAAAAAAATTGCAGTATTGTTTAGTATTGGACATAAAAATAACAGTATTGTCTTGTATTTATTTACGGAAATTTGTATCCTCTGTCGTGGTACTTTTTTTCACTGCAAAGGAAATCAGACTAGGGATAGATAGATAAACCGAGAGAGAGAGATAGATAGATTGATAGATAGATAAATAGATAGATAGATAGAGAGAAGAGAGAGAGAGAGAGAGAGAGAGAGAGAGAGAGAGAGAGAGAGAGAGAGAGAGAGAGAGAGAGAGAGAGAGATCTGTTGCGATGCGGGCTATACAATTAACACAGCCTAAACATTAAAATGGATATATAGGAAAAGTTAATGTTGTAATAATCCGAATCTGGCTTAAGATTTTGTAAAACATTCATTATCATAAAAGTTAAAATAAATGAGCAACGCAACTCAACACTTTTTTTTTGGTGGAGACATATCTTTCAGTTGAAACTTAGAAAGGATCATTACATTATGTCATTCTAGAATTATCTGATTTTCCATACTCGAAAGAAAGATAGAGAGGGATTGGTGATTGGGAGACACATTCTCTAACAGACATAGGATGTGAGAGGGAGACGAATGCAGAGGTACAGTAGAGCGATAAAACGAAAGTGAGGTGAGTGAGTGAGGACGGTCTGGAGAGAGAAGGCAAGGAGTCAGATTGATGTAGGGGTATGGAAGGGGGAGGGAGAGAGGGAGTGATAGGATGGGAGAAAAATTGGAGATGGGCTTACTATTGAAAAGAAAAATCCCAGATATATGGCGATTGCATTACAAGGTGTACGTGTGTGTATTATGTGTGTGAGTGTGTAAATTATTCATATTTTCTAAGATATCGCCCCACCCCTCGTGAAATATTTGATCAACTTAAGCCATGTCATTTCGCTAGTTGTTCTTAGCTCCAGCTTAAACTGTGTGTGCCATTCGGGTGGTTCATGAATAACCAGATATAAAAACAATTTCTGATCTCGTAAGGAAAAAACCATGAAACCCTGACGAGATACGCTGTTTGAAGAAGTATAAACATAAAACTAAAACCAACAACGGAGAGAGATGCACCAACACAAAGTGTGAGGCCCGTCTGTCTAGTACAAACATCAAATATTCAACAGCTTTCACTTAACGTACAGACAACTAAATGGTCTTAGGTAATGTTTCGTCCGCAGAAATTTAGTAGTGCGGGATCCGCTATATTTAACAGAACTTGACTCATCCCTGTGGGTGTGGATAGACTAACGGTTATTGGCTAAAGCTCTTGTTTGAGTGGTCAGTATGTAGGTGTTGCAAGCTTTAAAGTCTTGCGACACACAGGTGCTTGAAATGCGTTTGTGTAATGTTTACATTATCATCAATTTTCTTTTTTGATAGTTCAATTGGGCTTCTCTCCCTATCTCTCACTATATCTTCCTCTCTCTCTCTCTCTCTCTCTCTCTCTCTCTCTCTCTCTCTCTCTCTCTCTCTCTCTCTCTCTCTCTCTTTATTATACAGAATCAGTATATTTGTTTTTGACCAACTTTTGCTTGTGTAACTCTATCCAACTTATGTTGCCTTTTAATATCGACTTTTTTTCTTTATTTTTTTTTGTTACCTGTTTGTAAGTATCTCCGTATGTGTCTTCCTTTCTCATCAAATCTGTATCGATACCCATCTTTCTTTCTCCTCAAGATACGTTTTGCTCCCGACCATCTGATGCTGACTGCAGAGTCTCCTCTACTTGTATAGCGCTCTGACAGTTTTGTATGATTGCAAGATAGGCCTTTCCTAGCAATCTTTCTTTTCTCTGCCACGTAATTATGTCTTCATCAATTTTGTTTAATATAGCTCTTCTTGTGTTCTCAATTTTTCCTGTCTAACGCTATCGCAAAATAATGGTAATAATTATACTACTACTACTACTACTACTACTACTACTACTACTACTACTACTACTACTACTACTACTACTACTACTACTACTACTACTACTACTACTATTACTACTACTACTACTACTACTACTACTACTACTACTACTACTACTACTACTACTACTACTACTACTACTACTACTACTACTACTACTGCTACTACTACTACTACTACTACTACTACTACTACTACTACTACTACTACTACTACTACTACTACTACTACTACTACTACTACTACTACTACTACTACTACTACTACTACTACTACTACTACTACTAATAATAATAATAATAATAATAATACTAATACTACTAATAATAATAATAATAATAATAATAATAATAATAATAATAATAATAATAATAATAATAATAATAATAATAATAATAAAATAAATACAATGCAGTATATAAATAAATAAATAAATAAAACATTGTAAAAAAATGGAAGTTAAAGTAAGACTCCACGGAAATACCATCCCAGACAGGAATGACATCTCTACCAAATGATCTATCCAATAACTCAGA
>JAWDGP010005402.1:0-10000 GCA_033675545.1 Elysia crispata | reverse complement strand
ATCAGTTCTGAAGCGTTGGAAGACAAAGCCGAACAATTTACAATTTAATGAAAGAAATGTTTTTACCTGCATATTCAAGAAAGTTGGGTGTCGAGAAACAGACGCCCACAAACCGCTTTGGGATACAGACCTGAAGCTATATATTACATTGCATCTATTTTTAGATTGAGATGATTGGGCACCATGGAAAAGAAATGTCACAACCTTGTTATGTAGAAAAGTAGATTTGTCATCTGTCACATCCAACCAGTCCGGCTCGTACTAAATCGACTGAAGCATAAAATTAAATCATCTCTTTAATCAGCTGACACCCGCTTGAAACAAGATGTCAAGTCTAAGCGAAGTGAACTTCTCTTCAGTCTTTCTTCTGTTTAGTAAGGAAATGCAGAATGGTGAAGCAGAAGAAATCGTACAAATCGCACATTATTTAAATATAAAACAGTCATTTTGTATTCGAAAAACTAAAGTCTTTTTTTAAGTACTTTCAAACCTCATTCTTGGCGTATCCATACTTCTCGTTGCGGGAACCATTAATTTTAAACCTGTGCAGCTAAAATACTTTCAAACCTCATTCTTGGCGTATCCATATTTCTCGTTGCGGAAACCATTAATTTTAAACCTGAGCAGCTAAAATACTTTCAAACCTCAATCTTGGCGTATCCATATTTCTCGTTGCGGAAACCATTAATTTTAAACCTGCGCAGCTAAAATACTTTCCAAAACATTGGACCGAATTCAGAATTTTTTTTTTTACAAATTGGAGACGCTCTGGTTTTTATGTATCAAATTTTAAACTATCGCTTTTTTACATGGTAGAATTTATAATAGCCTCGTTTTCCTTGTAAAAAGTTCTTGACATCTAACTGTAACTAAAATGTTCCCATCTGATTGACCAGCTTTCTAAAGGATGAATCTCTATTTTTGTTTCATATTTATTAGACATAGTACAATCGTCCTATAATATTATCCTGACAATGGTTCAAAAAAACTAAAACTATAGTAAAAAAAAATGATGGGATGGAATGAGAACTACGGGTGCGCGAGACATCATAGACTGCCTCTAATGGTTCCATGTAACGGAACTTTAATACTGTGTCTATCTGCTTGACGACAATGCACAAAAACTCAATAGGAAATTATTTCTTTGAATAATCTGTCGTCTAGACGTCTTCCCTCCTTGTCTACTCGACTGTTTCTACTTCTTAGTGTTTCCTACTGACATATTGTTTCCTACATGAACCAAGCCCCACCAAAATCTCCAACAATTTCCAATAATTTCCCCAGAACGATACAAAAAATTGATAAAAAAATTTTCTTTCTCAGTTTCGATCAAACACGAATTTTTTTTTCTCTTCTACTATTAATTTTTATTCTATTTCGTTAAATTTTATGTTAAGCTTTTTGCTTTTGTTTCGTTCCCGTTTTGATTTTTTTTTTCTTTTTCTTTTAATTTATTTGAGGAAAATAGAATTTAAACCTGAAAAACAAAGACTGCAAAGCATTCGCTGACCTTAAACATTCCCTAATATTTATTTCTAAAAAGAAAAATAAACATTCATGCTTTAGACTTATATATATATATATATATTTATATATATATATATATATATATATGTATATATATATATGTATGGATATATGTATTTTGAAAAATTGTCCCACTATTCAACTATTCAGCTATATATTATATATATAATACAATTATATATACAAATACAATACAAATATATATATATATATATATATATATATATATATATATATAATACAATTGATGATCCAGAATTACTTTGCCATGACTCCAGAGTTTCGAACCCGTGCGGCTCTCTTCAGATGGCTGTGTGTAATGGTCGGTGGTTTGTGTTTACGTTTGGCAGCAGGAAACGTTTTCTGTGCACGCAGGGAGAGAAAATCTCTTTTTTTTTATACTCAGGGCCTAGGGAGGGAGTTTTGATTAAAATTTAATATTTTACTTATAATAATAACCATTTCTGTTTTTTATTTTTTTAATTCAGAGAAAGCGATACTGGTCATCTAGGAAAGTATTACTCAACTAGCGCTTCTGGTCACTAAGTGAAACAATATTTTGTGCTTTGTTTTGTTTTGTTTTTTTCACATGTCCCCAGATTTATCGCTCTCACGGGGTTTTCTTGTGTGCAGGCAATACCAAACTGCCAGCTCCGTGCTCCATCTCTGCGCCGCCCAGACAAGATGGAGATCATTTCGCGACTGTTGAAGCGAGAGGAACGCGGAGGATGTTGCGCAGTTTCCCGTCTCGATTAGTTTATTGAGGAGCAGAATGGACACAAATCATTCTATCTCTTCGCTGGTCATAGAGTTTTGCCTTTTTCACGACTCCTTTCTTTCGATACTCTGTCTCTCTGGTTCAAAGTGTAATATAATAATATTAGTAATATTATAATATAAAACATTATCCTTTGTGACCTCTTTCACCTGCCCTCTCCCTCACTTTGCCCTAATCCGCCTCTCTCTCTCTGTCTCTCTTCTCTCTCTCTGTCTTTCTCTTCTTTCTCTCTCTCCTTTCTCTCTCTCTTTCTCTCTCTCTCTCACACACACACCTTCTCGCAGTCTATGTTTTCTCTTTCTAGTTTTCTCTTCACCTTTTTTTTTCTTTCAATCGTATTTGTCCTCCCGGTCTACTACATTCTGTCTCCATGTATCTCTCTTTATTTGTCGTTCTTTATCTATCTTCAATATTCATGGTTTGGCGTTATATCCTTTCCTTTATTTATTTTTTCGCCCAACGTTCTAAGAATCCATTTCCTTTTCCATTAGGCGGCTGACAGAATTTTGAACCTGTGATATTTTCGAGGAGTTTTACTGATAAGTTTTGGATTGATACATTCAAGCGTTTCTATTCTCTCCCAAATCTTTTTGTTGCGTGGCAAAATGCCTTCGTTATGTTCCAGTTGCTTTCAGCGAAGAAACATTTGTTTAAACTTTATACTTGTTACCTTGCACTGAAAAAAAACAATGTCAGAGCGTTTCTTTTGAAAGTGCTATAACAACTATAATGAATGGACAATTGGATGAACTCAAAAGAGTGATTAGGTAATGTGATACATTAAGTTTACTGATTGTTTTGTTTGTTGCTAAATAGAATGATAGATCAAAAGTCCAATCCTGTGTTATTTTCTTTTTTTTTCTGTTTATGATTTATTCACGACATTCTTTTATTAGTATTTTTATCGCTCAATCGTGAATGGGTTGTTAATTTAAATCATTGTAAACTCTATCAAGTTCAGTGATCAATGTTTCCTTGGTTGGTTTTACCTCTCTCTGGTCTTGGCCAGCTATTTCATTGAGACCGTGACTCTCCGCCGTGTGAAGGCAAGGGCTGGCAGAGGTTTGAACCTCGGGCTTTTCATAGCAAGTTAAGCGAGCTATTCACTGAGCAACCTTGTCCTCAAAACACTATTTAAATATAATTTTTACTTTGTGATCATAATAATCTCTCTTTTAGTTCGAAGGCGTCATTTCTTTTCTACCTCTTCCAATCTGTATATATCAATACGAATGTGTGTGTTGATATACTGTATGGACTATCTTAGACACGGCGTTGAGAGACCATGTCATCACGGTAGGCCTAGCGCTAAATGTTCAGCTCAAAACGCATCCTTTAGTGGAACTATGGCTTCGCACCTAGGATGTTAAAACTTTAGGTTTTTCCAAGGTTCCTGCCTTCCTGGACACATATTATTGTGTCTGAATACCATACGCCAAGCACTCTTGTGTGGCTCTTTTTTCTTCCACTCTCTCTCTCTCTCTCTCTCTCTCTCTCTCTCTCTCTCTCTCTCTCTCTCTCTCCCTCTCTCTGTAGACTATCCTCCATTTTTTATGTTGATTTTGTTCTGGTTCCTCCTATACTCAAGATTCAAAGACACTTGTTACCTTTTTGTTTCGATTTTTATGCGCTCTTAGAAAACACGCCTTGCTTAATATTCCACTTTCCACTCACCTCTCTCTCCCTCTCTCTCTCTCTCTCTCTCTCTCTCTCTCTCTCTCTCTCTCTCTCTCTCTCTCTCTCTCTCTCTCTCTCTCTCTCTCTCTCTCTCTCTCTCCCTCTCTCTCTCCCTCTCTCTCTCTGTCTCTCTCTCCCTCTCTCTCTCTCTCTCTCTCTCTCTCTCTCTCTCTCTCTCTCTCTCTCTCTCTCTCCCTCTCTCTCTCTCTCTCTCTCTCTCTCTCTCTCTCTCTCTCTCTCTCCCTTACCTGCACTCCCATCACACACAGTTTCTGGTTTTATTTCTCACTTTCTTTATTTTTGAACGTCTCACTATTTCTCTCCACTACCTTTCTTCTTCTTCTCTCTCTCTCTCCCTCTCTCTCTCTCTCTCTCTCTCTCTCTCTCTTTCATTGTCTTTTCTTTACATATCTCAAAATATGCTTCTCTCATTCACTCCCATCATTCTCTTCTCTATTATCTGTCTATCTTTTTGTTGTTTTCTCTTTTCCCTCTTCTCCTCTGAGCTCTCACTGTTGCATGGTCCTCTAAATATTGTTAACATCCTTTTATCCTTCCATATCCCTCTCGTTCATTTCTTTCTCTTTTTGTCTGGCCTTTACTCTTTTTCTTTATTTCATTACCTCTCCCTTTCCCTCTCTCTCTCTCTCTCTTTCTCTCTCTATCTCTCTCTCTACTCCGCTATCTGTATGTCTGTCTGTATGTCTTCCTCTCTCTCTCTCTCTCTCTCTCTCTCTCTCTCTCTCTCTCTCTCTCTCTCTCTCCCCCTTACCTGTCACTCCCATCACACACAGTTTCTGGTTGCATTTCTCACTTTCTTTATTTTTGAACGTCTCACCATTTCTCTCCACTACCTTTCTTCTTCTTCTCTCTCTCTCTCTCTCTCTCTCTCTCTCTCTCTCTCTCTCTCTCTCTCTCTCTCTCTCTCTCTCTCTCTCTCTCACACACAGTTTCTGGTTTTATTTCTCACTTTCTTTATTTTTGAACGTCTCACTATTTCTCTCCACTACCTTTCTTCTTCTTCTCTCTCTCTCTCTCTCTCTCTCTCTCTCTCTCTCTCTCCCCCTCTCTCTCTCTCTCTATCTCTCTCTGTCTCTTTCATTGTCTTTTCTTTACATATCTCAAAATATGCTTCTCTCATTCACTCCCATCATTCTCTTCTATGTTATCTGTGTATCTTTTTGTTGTTTTCTCTTTTCCCTCTTCTCCTCTGAGCTCCCACTGTTGCATGGTCCTCTAAATATTGTTAACATCCTTTGATCCTTCCATATCCCTCTCGTTCATTTCTTTCTCTTTTTGTCTGGCCTTTACTCTTTTTCTTTATTTCATTACCTCTCCCTTTCCCTCTCTCTCTCTCTCTCTTTCTCTCTCTGCTCCGCTATTTGTATGTCTGTCTGTATGTCTTCCTCTCTCTCTCTCTCTCTCTCTCTCTCTCTCCCTTACCTGTCACTCCCATCACACACAGTTTCTGGTTTTATTTCTCACTTTCTTTATTTTTGAACGGCTCACTATTTCTCTCCACTACCTTTCTTCTTCTTCTCTCTCTCTCTCTCTCTCTCTCTCTCTCTCTCTCTCTCTCTCTCTCTCTCTCTCTCCCTTACCTGTCACTCCCATCACACACAGTTTCTGGTTTTATTTCTCACTTTCTTTATTTTTGAACGTCTCACCATTTCTCTCCACTACCTTTCTTCTTCTTCTTCTTCTTCTTCTTCTTCTTCTCTCTCTCTCTCTCTCTCTCTCTCTCTCTCTCTCTCTCTCTCTCTCTCTCTCTCTCTCTCTCTCTCTTGAGCTCCTCTCAAGTCCACACATGATGCACACCAATTTTTAATTCTGCCTCCTCTGTGGAGACGGCCATTCTTGCCCTAAGCCAATTTTCTGCATGAGAGCCCATCATTTCCAGACGAGGATGAGCTCAGAGCAATGCCGCTCTATCAAGTCGGCATCTTTTGTGAAAAACGCCAAGGAGTTTGTTCAATTTAGCATGCTTCTATCTTTTCTTTCTGTCTACAGTAACGGTTTAAAAAAAAACGTTTTCAGGTTCTTTTAGGGACTTTCAACGTCAACATATGTTAACAGTTTTCAGTGTCCACTGATTTTTATTATGAATGCAGTTACATTCACTCCAATTTGTTTTGATGTGTTAAATCATCTCTGTGGCGTTGTATTCAGAGCGGTAAAATGTGAAAGAGACCTTCTGTATTATTCTAGCATAATGTAAAGGACAGATAGGACGAGATCAGTGGCTTACCTTGCCAACCGTGCCTTGCTTGCTAAAGCTTTATTTATTGTGAAAAATGTTTCTTAAAAACTAATTAGCAACTGATATCAAACATTGAATCAATCAATAACAACTTTTATCCCTCTCTGATACAATTTTTTGTTTCTTTAATTTTCGTTTCTCCTTTCTTTTGTTCTTCTTATAATATCCACATTGCAGGGCTCTTACTTTTAGGAAAGCAGAAATAATAAAAAATTTGAGGCAAAATTCAAAGGTGTATAACACAGCTATTTCTTTCCCATTTATGTCCTTGTTGTCTAGCTGTCCATCAATCTATTTTTCTAAATAGATTTCTTCTTTCTCTCTCTATCTCTGTCCTCCTCTCACTGTTCTGCCCTCCATTCATACCGGTTGCTCCACCTCACCCCAGCCTCGGCAAGCTGTGAGTGTGCCCAGTTCTTGTGGCGTGATGTAATGCTAGAGACGCATCAATCACAACCATACTTTCTGGTCTACTCTACATAAAGCTGCAGGATATCTGAATCTCAAAAGACAGATTCTACCTCACCATAGTTAACTCGGCTAGAGGCAAGTATTTATAATTTTAAAAATTACCGATTTTTTTAGGAATGGCCAAGATATAAGTTCAATCTACTGAGTTTAATAAAAGCACGGCGAAACAGATAACATTCGCCATAAGCATTTTTATTATCTTTTATCTACTTTACCTTGGAATTTGTTCCCTTGGATCTTTCTTTCTTCATGTCCATAAGAAATTCGTAAGTTTTTTTTCATTTTTTTTTCTTACATTTCCACCATTTTTGAATGTAAATAGATAATATTTTCAAACTATCTTACACGCTAACCTTTCTACAGGCTATACATTTTAGCCATAGGCTTGAATCGCGATGCAGTGAAATAAAAAATAAAATGTATGGATGTGTTGAATAAGTTCCGATGAAATAACATAAATACATTTTTATTGTAGACGTGCTAAAGCCATTGTAAATTAGCAGTAGCTATTTTCTTTTTAAAATTGAATACAACCAATGGTGAAATTCTTGTGGGTGAAATTATTAACTCACTAAAATAGAATTGACTGCACTATTATACCCTTTTAATAAACGAGATATGAATTTTCAACGTTCGAAAGCTAATGTTTTTCGTATGAATTAGGATCTATCGTAAAACACCTATATGACTATTAATACCAGTCAGTCCAATTTCAAAACAATAAAAAATACAAACAAAAAAGGCAAAAAAAATTTCTTTATCTTAGAATCAGTCTGGCTCTTCATTATCGAGACATTGAAGCTTGTTGGAACTGATTTGTAGATTCTCATAAATCACGAGATGAAGGGACCGGGATCACATGAATGGCAGTTTTCGGTGAAATTCATGAGAAAAAAAATCGTGGTCACAAAGACTATAATACTAAATAACAATTGGGAATAAAATACTGAAAATTGATTTAATGTTAAATAAACGCCGCAGTAGTGATAGTTTACAAAAATATTGAAAAGTTATTCATGTTATACACAGAGTCAATAAACTGTCTTATTCATCCAAGTGTAGGGTTTCGTCTCTTATCCAATTAAAGTCTTATGACTAAATTCGAATTAAACAAAGAGGAAATTTAGAAATTTATTTCACCAAAAACTTTTCTCGTAAACATAATAGTTATTCAAAACTTATCGAGCGTTCCTCACAAATAAAGTCATTTCCCATCACAAAATAATTAAAAAACCTTTCAATGACAGAACCATAAACAATGTCATATCCCCTGAGTTAACAGTTACGTCCCTTACCTTGTTAACAATTCCCAGGCATTGGCTTTGACCGAAATCTTCAACAAACCGAAAACTGCGAGACCAGTGTAGAGTTGTCCTGGTGGGATTTTAGTTGATATCCCTGGGGAGGAACCGTCTTTAGTTATTAGAATCTGGATAGAAACCGATCCATCCACGCAGTTAATGAAGATGGTTAGAGAAGGCCGGTAATTAATATGGCCTACTAAGCGTTGAGTTCTCTAGGGAAGAGTTGCCGAACTGTGGAGTCTCTAGAATACATCGACAAAATCTCGAGAGATTTCCTCAAAATTTAGAGCAATTAATTTACTTTTTCTGTAATCCAGTTTTGCTGATGCCTAACGAATGGACAATATAATATAATTGACAGTTTGACTTCCAAGTTCTTTGCTATCTTGTGTCTAATCTAAAAGCTTGTCTCAGAACCTGTCATGTGTGGAAGAGAAGAAGAGATGACACTTGAAACTCAATCAATATGACGGACTTTTTTTTAAGACCAAAGCAATAATTGCAGTTCTTCGATTTTCATTGTTCAAGATTTTTTTTCTGAATGGCTCACAAATTCTATCCAGAGAGAAAATAAAAAAAAATTATATATAGGTATAGAAAACAGTTTGAGAAAAAGTTGAAAATCTTTCTGAGCAGCTGAGGGAGCCGAATTATCATGTTTGATTTTCTACGACCGGTTAAATTTGGTACGAGTAATTTCTTTCTCTGAGAGAAAAAGATGGACTTACATTACGTTTAATAGCTCAAATAATGTATCCTAATCTTACCTAAAAATAAAACCCGCAGTTTAAATGTCTTCATATATAAACTTTATAATGTTGAGATTTGAGTGATGTATATAACATCCACTTGTCCACAGTGGTAGAGAAAGTTGGTAATACAACATCACATCACCCAGTATTGCGTCATAGAATCAGAGAGAGAGCTAGTGTGGACGTGACAGTAGTATTCACGGAACTCTTCCCCACCATAAAACATATGCACATATTTTCATGTACAAAAAACTGAAAAAAAAAATTCAGATCCTAAGGGTTTATGAATCATAGCTTAAGGATGGAGTGAAGTTTTGTTTTTTCTTTTTGCTTTTTTTTTGCTATCGACCCATCTCAGCGGCACCAGTCTCTCTCTCTCTCTCTCTCTCTCTCTCTCTCTCTCTCTCTCTCTCTCTCTCTCTCTCTCTCTCTCTCTTTATATATATATATATATATATATATATATATATCTTTCTCTCTCTCTTTCACTCTATGTCTCTCTCTTTCTTCCTGTCTCTCTGTCTCTGTCTCTATCTTTCTCTGTCTCTCTCTATCTCTCTCTCTTTCTCTTTCTCTCTCTCTCCTTTTTTTTCTCTCTCCCCCTGTCTCTGTCTCTATCTTTCTCTGTCTCTCTCTCTATCTCTCTCAATCACCCATGTACTCTGCCTCTCTATATATATATACACAACAACAACATATATATATATATATAACAACATTATGTATCTTATATATATATATATATATATATATATATCTATATATATTATTTATCTCTCTCTCTCTCTCTCTCTCTCTTTCTTTCTCTCTCTGTATGTGTATATGATATATATATATATATATATATATATATATATATATATCTCTGTTTCTCTCTCTCTGCCTCTCTCTCTTTCTCTCTCTCTCTCCTCATTTCTCTTTCTTTCTCTCTCTCTTTCTCTCTCACTCTTTCTCTCTTTCTTTCTGTCTCTATCTTTCTCTCTCTCTTTCTCTCTCTCTCTCTCTATATATATATATATATATATATATATATATATATATATATATATATATGTATATGTAAATATATATATCTTTCTCTCTCTCTCTCTCTCTTTCTCTTTCTTTCTGTCTCTATCTTTCTCTCTCTCTCTTTTTTTTTCTTTCTCCCTCTGTCTCTGTCTCTCTCTTTTTGTCTCTCTGTTTCTCTCTCTCTGCCTCTCTCTCTCTCTCTCTCTCTCTTTCTCATTTC
>JAWDGP010005401.1:17500-21420 GCA_033675545.1 Elysia crispata | reverse complement strand
AAGTAGCAGTAGAAAGCTTAGTATTTAAAGTAGTAGTAGGAGTAGTAGTAGTAGTAGTAGTAGTAGTAGTAGTAGTAGTAGTAGTAGTAGTAGTAGTAGTAGTAGTAGTAGTAGTAGTAGTAGTAGTAGTAGTAAGATTAGGAGATAAAGTAGTAGTATTAGTAGTTGTAGTAGTAGTAGTTGTAGCAGTAGTAGTAGTAGTAGTAGTAGTAGTAGTAGTAGTAGTAGTAGTAGTAGTAGTAGTATTAGTAGTAGTAGTAGTAGTAGTAATAGTAGTAGTAGTAGTAGTAGTAGTAGTAGTAGTAGTAGTAGTAGTAGTAGTAGTAGTAGTAGTAGTATGTGAAGTAGTAGTAGTGAGTGCAGTAGTTAGTAACCCGTAGTGCTTTATTGAGAACTAGTTGGGAGGAGGGAAGACATGCTTCTTCATTTTGGACCCAAGTATTTGTGCTCAACTAGAAGGTGCCACTTCATTCAAGATGCAATATTATATTTCGTCCATTTATCTAAGTCAGAAGTGATAAAACGCCAGCTCACATTCCTTTCATTGACGCATGGCATCGCTACAAAGCAGCTGGCTCCACACAAACTTCTGCTTAAAATTGACAGACACTTTTAACTTCCTGCATTGGTTTTCATGCCACTCACACCACATGTGCATTCATCACAACAGCAACAACAACTTTCACCTTCACAAATTGTTTACGAAATATACAACATTCTACATAACCCTTCATGCCACGCACACAACCTCACCTATCTCATTGTCTGTTATTTATGCAGGATAAAGAGTATGTTTGGCACACATCACAGACACTAGGCAAGCAGTTAAACACACGTACAGTTCTAAAATTGATAGAGGCGATGCTGTTACCAAATCACACTTAAAAGAGGGCTTCAAAAAAATAAAAGTCTGTATGGAGTCACAACCTGCAAGCACTCGATCCACAAGGCATCATCATCGGCAACCAAGCGGCACAAATTCATCCACACATTGAGTTTCCAGGACTGACGGGCGCTAACATACTAGGTATTGAGAGAGAGAGAGAGAGAGAGAGAGAGAGAGAGAGAGAGAGAGAGAGAGAGAGAGAGAGAGAGACAGAGAGAGAGAGAGAGAGAGAGAGACAGAGACAGAGAGAGAGAGAGAGAGAGAGAGAGAGAGAGAGAGAGAGAGAGAGAGACAGAGACAGAGACAGAGAGAGAGAGAGAGAGAGAGAGAGAGAGAGAGAGAGAGAGAGAGAGAGAGAGAGAGAGAGAGAGGAGATTGAGGAATAAAAAAATATGAACAAACAAAAAAGAAAGGAAGGGACATGGAGAGAGAAACAGAGACAGAGAGAAGAAGAAGAAAAAAAAAACAAGAACAAAAACAAGAAGAAGATCAAGAAGAACAAGAAAAATTAGAAGAACAAGAAGAACAAGAAGACTAAGAAAAAGGAGAGAAGAAGAAGAAGAAGAAGAAGAAGAAGAAGAAGAAGAAGAAGAAGAAGAAGAAGAAGAAGAAGAAGAAGAAGAAGAAGAAGAAGAAGAAGTAGAAGAAGAAGGAGAAAGGAAGAATACAAAGAAGAAAAAGAAGAAGAAGATCGAGACTAACTATAGGAGCTTATAATACATATTTCGACAGAGAGAAAGCGAGAGAGAGAGAGAGAGAGAGAGAGAGAGAGAGAGAGAGAGAGGGGGAGAAAGAGAGAAGAGCATTTAAGAGAAGAGAAGAGAGTTATACATGAAGAGAAATAAAGAGAAATGAGAATTGTATATTTATGATACTCGTTCATTTTTTCATGCATTTTCTTATTGCGTGACTTTTCGCTGTGCAGTATGAGTTCATTTTCCTGCACTGTTCAGGAATGTCAATGGCCTCTTGAAAAATAAAAAAAAAATCTGATTTTTTTTATCTTTCCCAGGAACGTATGCATCGCTTTGGTATGCACTTTAAAGACATAGCATTTAAGTTTTTGTAAAAAGATCCTAAGATCTAAGGGCATATTGTACGTCTTGGTAATCTATTGAGATGTCCCTACATGACAACTAGATCAACATAAAGACCCCAGATACTTAGATCTCTTTCCGATTTAGACACAAGTTTACGAAACATAAATCTAGAGTAGACAGAATATACTAACAGGAAAAATTATGATCTTTATCATTTAAACCTCACTAAGACTCAATTGAAACTTGATCTAGATAATCAGATAAAAAAACAAGAACAAATGAATAACTCTATTCAATTCAGATTCTAGCGGAGATTAGATCTAACGATCTAGATCTCGTTTAGATCTAGGCACGACTGGAATAGCTGCTGAAAGATTTTGGCGATTTAAAAAATTATAATTGAAAAAATAAATTAATAGACATTGTAAATAGATCTAGAATGTATACAATGCGATTCAGTATTTAAGATTTCCCTAGTTTCGGTAGCGGCAGTATTAGTCAAAACACAATACAAATAGTCACTAGTCTACATCCACATTCCAATATATCAGCACCAGTGAGAGACTGATAAAGCTAAGACAACAACATTTTCATACCTACTGAAAGTAACTTAGGATGAATAGCAACATGTTTGTGGAAGTACTGCAACAGGGAGTGGAAAATATTAACAAAAAAAAAAAAAAAAAGGAGGTGAAAGTCAATGGTGCTTATTCGAAAAGCGTATAATACTTTGTTTATCTGGTCAATATACTGACAGTTTTTCGTTTAAAAAGATAATATGTAAAATAAAAAGTTTCTACATGGAGGTAAGAGCTGAAACCACAGGCAACAGAAAAGTTTGAACTTGGCAGCTGTTAATCTGAGAGATTTTCAACCAATATTATGGTGCCAAGAAAAGCCAAGAGTGATGAGGGGGGGTGGGGGAAGATAGATAGATAGATAGAGAGAGAGAGAGAGACACACAAAGAAAGAGAGAGAGAGAGAGAGAGAGAGACACACACACACACACAAAGAAAGAGAGAGAGAGAGAGAGAGAGAGAGAGAGAGAGAGAGAGAGAGAGAGAGAGACACACACACACACACACACAGAGTAAAAGTTGCAGGAAGAATAAATTATCCGGTGAAGCGAGTAGAATTTAGAGAAGATGTCTAGAACCATCCTGCCCATGGCCCCTCCCCTAGCAGATCTCCCCTTGTCCTGTCTGTGCCCAGCCCTCTCCATTTTGTAAATAACGCGTGAACGCCACTTTCTTCTGAACATCTCTTAAGAGTTAAGAAGCCGTAAAGATAAAAGGCGGCATGTTAAAGCGTTAAATCATGCTATTGCTTTTTGTTTCTTCCTGTAGTTAAAACATTGTGCGCCTGTAGCTTTTAAGCTTTGTAGAGATAAAGATATAGAGAGGAGTGAGATATATATATATATATATATATATATATATATATATATATATAGAGAGAGAGAGAGAGAGAGAGAGAGAGAGAGAGAGAGAGAGAGAGAGACAGAGAGAGAGACAGACGTATAAAGAGAAAACAGGCTAATAAGAGATGAAATATTTTTAGTTGGAAGAGAATCTCTAGATCATGCTTTTTATTTTCAAAATTGGAAATTACGTGAATTAACTTATGTTAACCAAGAGAAACAGGAAGAAAAAATAAAAACTAGTGGCGGAGCAGAGCAAAATAAATTGCTTACTTAATCAATTTTTCTTGTAACAATAGCATGTCAAAGAGAATTGTTGATTCTTTGTTTAATTCTTCAAACGAACTTCATGTAGAATTTTAAAGAAATACTTTATTGCAAGAGTTCGATGTTTGCCGATTTTTTTAAAGATATGAAAGACTGAATGATTAGCATGCATGGGAAGAAACAGGACGTGGAGTGTGAGCCAATCATAAAGTTTGCTTGAAACTTGGCTGACCCCAATGGATCTGAGTAAAACTTTCTGCATTTTAAGCTTATATGTCGATACAGGTCGCGCATGCTTGACCCACAG
>JAWDGP010005401.1:0-12500 GCA_033675545.1 Elysia crispata | reverse complement strand
GAGGAGGGGGGTGAAGCTTATCACTAATCTTGCTCCTTGAGTCGTTCCTATTGTTGTGTCTAAGAAAGAAGAACATGATCTTTACTATCTCAATGAACTATTATGGTCTTAGAAAAACCAGGCCAGGCAAACACTAACTTAACTGCCCAAACCAGAACCATGAATTGAATTTGGAGAGCGGAAAATTCAATCATGGCCAATGAAAGCTACCGGTAAAAGCACTGAAGGTCAGAAGTTAAAGGCCTTTCTGTCAACTGCACAATAGCAATATTACTGAGGTAACAGATTAGAAAGCGTAGTGTTCAGGTATTCAGAGAGAGGGAGAGAGAGAAAGAGAGAGAGAGAGAGAGAGTGAGAGAGAGAGAGAGAGAGTGAGAGTGAGAGTGAGAGAGTGAGAGAGAGAGAGTGAGAGAGAGAGAGAGAGAGAGAGAGAGAGAGAGAGAGAGAGAGAGTGAGAGAGAGTGAGAGAGAGTGAGAGGGAGCGTGAGAGAGAGAGTGAGAGAGAGGGAGTGAGAGAAAGAGAGAGAGAGAGAGAGAGAGAGAGAGAGAGAGAGAGAGAGAGAGAGTGAGAGAGAGAGAGAGAGAGAGGGTGAGATTGAGAGAGAGTGAGAGAGGGTGAGATTGAGAGAGAGTGAGAGAGAGGGTGAGATTGAGAGAGAGTGAGAGAGAGAGTGAGAGAGAGAGAGTGAGAGAGAGTGAGAGAGAGAGTGAGAGAGAGAGAGTGAGAGAGAGAGTGAGAGAGAGAGAGTGAGAGAGAGAGTGAGAGAGAGAGTGAGAGAGAGAGTGAGAGAGAGAGTGAGAGAGAGAGAGAGAGAGAGAGAGAGAGAGAGAGAGAGAGAGAGAGAGAGAGAGAGAGAGAGAGAGAGAGAGAGAGAGAGAGAGAGAGAGAGAGAGAGAGAGAGAGAGAGAGAGTGAGAGAGAGAGAGAGAGAGAGAGAGTTATATATGAAGATTGGTTATTAGATAGATAGATAGTGATACGTGGAATTGTATCTCTTAGACTTGAATCAATAAGAGACTTCGCAGCTTTAAAATTATTTCAACCTTTTTTATGTTTTTTTTTTAATTTTACATAAGTTCAATGCTTTAAAAAATCAACATTTCAGACATTCTCCAGACATTTAACAAATGTGCCTGCCTGAGTTTAAAAATCTGCATGTTATAATAAGTGGCAACTGTGTACCCGAAACTTGGGTCGTTACGTTTCACTCGACAGGGAAGTGAATTATGCTCTTCACAGGCCCATATTTCACAAAAAGAAAAAGACAAGGAGATAAGAAAAGGATATAAAAGATAACAAGCTTCAACATACACATGTTGGCTGTGAAGTATAATAGGCAATGCAGTGTCTGTTATTGCTATGAGACTATGTTGACTTGCTCGGAAGGCCATATTCCCAGTCCACTGCTCATACTACGATTTTTATCTTATTCTCTATAGAGTTAAGTTGCCTAGATTTACCGAGGATTCTAAAGATATAAAATACAGGAAAAGTCTTAGTTAAGTCATTTTGGTCATAGAGAATTCTCCCACCTTCTCTGAGGCTCAGTGAGAGAAAAATCCCCTGTCAGGTCTCCGGGTGCTCGTTGTTTCTATGTGAGACTTTCTCTGGATGTAGAGGTAAGCCGCTCATCTTCTTCTTCTATACACTTATAGGCTGCCGCTACAACTAGTTAAAATGCCAGAAATTTAAAAGCACAGCTTTATGGTACCAGCTTTGATAATCCCGTGGAGAACTTTTATAATTATATTGATATCTAAAATAATTTTGCTCCTAAATTATCATTTTCTTTAATCTCTTCCTTTGTCTCTAAGGTGCAATGCATAGAGAAAGTAGGAGTAAATTGTTCCGCTTACATAACCATTGTAACGGACTGCCATGTATAAAATGACGTGGAGGAAGTTCTATGGAAAATTCTGCTGTTGACCTCAGTTTGTGAATAGTATTACCCTTGACACTTAGCTGAGCTAGCTATGTTTACTCTTGGTGTCATTTTTCATAACACTAATTGGAACTCACAGTTAAATTAAAAAAAAAAAATATTACGCAACAAAAGAGATTAAACAAATCGAAATCAGAACCAACTTTATTTCAGCAAGAAGAATTTTGTTCCTAACTAGTATACAAGTCTAGATCTACAAACAGTGTCAATATAATATAGAGAGCTCGTTTTGTTTACAGTTTGAGCTACGCGTAACAAGAGGCACTGTCTGTTTGCAAGATTTTAAATTCTAACAAGTTATAAGACTCGGAATGGAAATGAACATAAAGAAATTACTTTATCAAGATGAT
The DNA here is from genome assembly GCA_033675545.1 of Elysia crispata. Classification (NCBI taxonomy): domain Eukaryota; kingdom Metazoa; phylum Mollusca; class Gastropoda; family Plakobranchidae; genus Elysia; species Elysia crispata. Next base: position 10,208 of record JAWDGP010005401.1, on the reverse strand, counting down.
TCAATGTCATTGGCAATTGCGATTTAATTCATGTAATTAGATTATTGTAGATGTTTAGGAGAGGTTCTATTTAAGATGTCTCGATGACACTCCCGCTCTCCGCTCTCACTCACTGACTTAGATAGGAATGTATCGGAATGTAAATGTTCTAAGGTCTCTCTCTCTCTCTTTCTCTCTCTCACTCTCTTTCTCTCTCTCACTCACTCTATCTCTCTCTCATTCTCTCTTACTCTCTCACTTACTCTCGCTCTCTCTCTCCGTCTCACTCAATCTCTCTCACTCTCTCTCCCCCAAAATACAGTTTTGTTTTACCTCAGCAAGGAAATGAAATAGCTAGCTGTGAAATACTTCGGTTCAATAGCCTATATTACCGACCGGTTGCCTGCTTGCTACATCATGGCTATAGAAGAAAATATATCTCTGTTATAAAACAGCAGCCTGAATTCCTTTTTGTGCTATCTCCTTCAAGACTACTCAATGTGCAGTGATGAGATTTACTGAATTTTGATCATCTATGATCAGTGTACCACGCGGAACAAAAAATAGAACGAACAGAAATAGATTTAGGCGAAACATGCTTGTGAATGTTCTTTGTATTTTATTGTAAATAATTCATCCAATTTTTTGCCAAGTTTGTCATGATGAACCAAACAACATTTAAAAGACTGCCCTCTACGGTGTGCAATTTTAAAAAGCGGATGTCGCTTTGACAATAAATTACATGTAGTACTATTTTACACATTTAAGCAGATAAAGTAGTAAAAAAAATCGGAACTTACCATGAAATTCGACCCACTCCAACGTAAAAACAAAAGCACTGTGGAAAACATGCAATTGTGTACAGGAAGGAGTCGCGATTTGGTTGGTCAGTTATTTAAGAAACACTGTCTGTCATTGTTGCCTTTTCTTCCGGAGCGCTGGTTGCTAGTGGAAACACCACTTCTGCTTCTTTTGCACGCTTTGCGTTTTTCTGTACTGTTTTATATCAAAGGTATTGACCAGATCCACCAATTGTCTACAAGGAACCGTAGAAGCATTCAATTACACCCTTATTTACTTGCCTCGCTTAATTTGTCTTGCATAGGTTATTCAGATTGTGACTACATCTAGTCATATTATAAGCTTTAGCAATCCAGGAAAACCAAATACATTTTAAAATATATATATGTTGCCTGAAACATTCTTTACGCTATAATATTGTCAGAACAGTTGCACGTTGTCACTTTGTATTGGAGAGCTCTTTTTCATCCTGCACCACATTAGGTCGAGCACTACATTTTATCTGTAATGGGTTATCAGCACCACATTATAGTCTGAGTGGAGAGATAAAATGAAAAGAGGGCTGCTTAAAAGACTGCACCCAAATTGTGTTTATTTTTTTGCTTGAGATCTCTCCTTTACAAAAGAATGTCTTCATGATAACGAAAGAAGAACTCAATGTCTCGAGATTCTGTATACATGCATTTTAAAAGAGTGGCCTTGGTGCAGATATACTGATATTGTTGTAAAGTTTGCTTTTCTGTATTGTAGTAGTCTTCCCCACCTGTTTGTTGTTGCAAAGTTTCCTGTTTCTTAGTGCAGTTGTATGGCTCTGGATGGCAAAGTTCTTATTTTTGTGAAATTCGCATTTCTTCAATATAGTTGTCTTCCCCACCTGATAATTTGAACAGGCAATCATGCTGTACAACAATCATATTGTTCTCCCATCGCTGAAAGAAAGCTTTATTGTATCTTAAAGTTCGAAGCAAATTTCTCTCACAATCAAGTGATTCATCACTTTCGTGTGAGTCACACCAGGAAGAAGAATTTTGCATACTTTGTCAATTTTGATCCACGGGCCAGGCCGACTGAGAAAAGGTCCTTCCAGTAGCCGCACTGTAGGGGTGATATACCAGGCCATTGTGTATCGAGCTGCCATTGGGGATGATCAAATGAGAACAGCGCTGCGTAAGCCTTGGCATAGTTTAAAATTACAAATTCAAAAGATGTTCCTGCTAGACCGGCGACCTAGCTAAATCTAGTATACCTGTCGACCAGTCAGATGGCTTCGTACCATTTTTTGGGAACCAGCCATTTTGAGCTGCGTTATTCAATTTATTAACGTTAGACGTGTCTGGATATGTAAAACTTACTATCAGTTGTTTGCTGTTGTCTGACCTAAAACGAAAGTCAAATCTAAATCAACGTCCTCGAAACGAAAGATATAATATTATAAGACTTAGGCGGTTCGAACTACTGGACCGTAAATATGAGGGTTTTATTTAATTTCCACAAAAATTGATCAAACGTCCACTGCCTTGCAAAAATTCATGTTAATTATACTTGCCTGATGAAGAGTTTTAAAAATTTTTATGTACAAACAGATTCTGATCTTACAAAGTGATATAAAATATTATAACTATTATTATAAGTTTACAAGTAGGATTGTAAAGAAAAGTTTTTCGAACTCAGCTCTGCGTTTGTGAAAAAATGTTCACTACCATCTGCATTTAACCCGGATTGGTCTTTGAAAGAAAATACAAATGTTGAGTGATTCAAAAAAAAAACAAAAAAACAAAAAAACACCAACAAAAAAACAAAACAAAACGATTTCTTTGTAGTTTTTGAACGTTTGTTTGTTACATCAGTGTAGCTGGCATTAACTGTGAGTTCGGCCTGATTTTTGTTCGCATCTAATGTAAAAATATTTCTTGCAAATGTTTTCAAGCCATTTTGATACAAGCTACCTGACACATATCTTCGTCCATCCTATTGGCAGGTCATTTTCATGGCAAGTTTAACCTAAAGCCAAGTTGATGATCACGCGAGGAAAAGAAATGGCATCTAAATGGATACGACGCTTTTCAGGTTTTCGTCAACTTGTCTTGATCCTGGCATGTCTTCAGTTTGTGTCCCACTCTTTAGGCGCCTATCATAGAGTGGAGTCTATGGAGATTGCCACATCCGTGATGGGAAGTGGCGCTGAGCAACTCGCATACGAGATAGGCAGGAGGAAAATTCTGAACAGAAATGTCATGCTATCATCTGGCGAATTCTCCCTTCAGTCGACCCATTTGATTTCGAGGGAGATTTTTAAAGAAAATTCATGGTTTCCAGAATGCTCAGTGTGTGAGGAGCTGCTGCCACCACCAGAAAGTGTCTGGACCAACGCGGGCCATCAGAATGACCACAGGCCCTCCCAACCCAAACTCCGAGCTGCGCCAGATGGTGAGGAGTGTTGTAAAGTGAATGGAGCTGAGGCTGACTGCAGGTATTGCGACCTGAGAACCGTTCCGAGCAGACTTTCACCGGAAATCACACGTCTGTTGTTGGGCCACAACGCCATAACTGACAAGTCTCTCTCTCGAGGCGTCTTCAAGAGATATAGTCAGTTAAAACTTCTGAGTTTATCTTCTAATCTCATCACATCTCTGGCAGACGGTATCTTTGAGGGACTGCCATCCCTTAGATGTCTTTGTTTACAATTCAACAACATAAGGATGGACGACACTCTCAACTCTTCCCTGGCCTTCCAGCCACTCGCAGAGTCCTTGGTTTACCTCAGGCTCAACGGGTTCAATAAAAACACGACAGATATAAACATGATGTACCCCTCTTATGCCCTAAGTTTTCTTTCTAAACTCAAATATCTTTTCATAGATGGAATCCCATTTACGAGATTTCAGAATCCTCAGCGAAAGCTGCATAAACTTACTCACCTGGGAATGGCAGGTTTCAGGTGCGGTTATTGCAACTTGAGAGGCCTTCAGCGTGAGGCGTTTGAGTTAGATACCCTCACTCATCTGGATATCTCTGATTGTAATCTGCGGGGCATCTATGTAGATAAATCGGCCTTTGAAAACCTCCAAAGCCTTCAGTCCCTGAAAATCAGTAACAACTTTCATCTCGGTATCCAAAAAGCTGGTGAGATGATGTACGGTCTCCGAAACAATAGACACCTGACCACATTGACCATGCAACGCATCAACCCAAGGTTCTCACCGTGTATCGTCGTATATAAGAGCACTCTCCAGTATTTCCAGAACACAGGTCTAGAGAGGATCTACGCAATGGATAATGAGATAGAAACCATAGAGAGGAGAGCTTTGAAATTGCTTCCCAAAACTCTGAAATACCTAAACATAGCGAACAACAAAATTGTATTTGGCGATTACATTGCGGATTTGAGGGAACTGAAGGGACTCACCCATCTGAAACTTGACAGTACGCGGAAGTCCTATGGTTTTCCTTTCGTGTATCCGACCAATGTGTTAAGCAACTGTGCCGGAAACCTCACCTTAAGTAGTGGACCGGTCTCTTCTGGTAGAGATGAAGATCCGTACATAAAGAAAATCCCTCTTCCTCCCAATCTTTCTGAACTAAGTATGTCCGGTAATGACATGATGTATTCACTAAATAATATGTCATTCTCTAAAAATAAACTCAAGATTGTTAACTTAACATTAAATATATTTAAGTATCTAGATGGGTCCATAAAAGGCTTTGAAAAAGTACAAACTCTCAAGTTGGACCTTTGCTTGATAAAAAGGATATCTTGTGAATTCTTCAAATATTTTCACCGCCTCCAGCATCTTTATCTCAGCCAAAATCTACTCTCTGGAACGCTTGATGGAGACCATGACGGCTGTATCTTTAAAAATCTGAAGAGGCTAAAGAGCTTGGGCCTCGCTCTAAACGACATCTTCCGCCTGAATCCTAAATCATTTAAAAGTCTGACGAATTTGCAATATTTAAACATTTCTCAGAACAGACTCCATCAGATCAACTTCTCCATAGCCCACATGAAAAACCTGAAGATTCTGGACCTTCAGAAAAACCAAATCCAATCTCTGAGCCGTCAGACGAGACTTGAGATCGACAAGATCAGTGAAGGGAGAGAACCTCCTCTGATGAATCTAAGCTACAACCCGATCAGCTGCGACTGTGAGAACCTGGAGTTTCTCGAGTGGCTCTCAGGCACAGCTCTGGCCGACTTTGACTTCCGGGGCGCGCCTTACTACTGCGGCATGGAGCAACAGGCGAACGGCTACCGGGATGTTATCGTCCTGCTGCGCCGGAGATGTATCAAGCAAGAGGAGCTGTTTGCAGTGGTAACGAGCGCCTCCATCGTCGCCGTCCTGGCTTTTGCAGCTCTTTTCGCCTACAGGTTCAGGTAAATATTGATGCAGACCATCTCCTAGCCACGCTTTGATAATCAGTATTTTGCTGTTAGAATAAGCCCAATGCACAACTAATTATGAGTAAAATAGGAACAATTTTTGGTCACTAGCAACGGCAGATGTAGATTATAATAGTGAACTGTTTTGCTGACAGTGACAATTAACATTGCTTTCTCATTTTCTATTATTCTATTTTAGTAGCTCCAGTGATGTAATATTGAACGGCCTTCCAGAAAAGCATTTTATGAACCGGCCAATACCTTTATACATTGCATAGTTGGAGTATCCATTTAAATAATTATCCCCACCCCCTCCCCCACCCCCCAACCTCGAAAAAAGATAAAACTAAAAATTCAGTATCATTCAAACAAATATCAACTTAGTTTCTGTTAATTGAATTGAACAATTATTTACTGAACTTCCAGCTCGTTGATGTGACACTCATCAAAAGCAACCAATGTTAACATATGAACAACTGTATTTCATTACCCCCAGCCCATTTAGTAACCAAATTAAGCGCAAAAAGCTATCACTCATTTCAAGAGATTGACATTTTAGGTCTTCTTACCTCAGGACGCCTCCTTTATGGCTTTACCTTCTTTCTTTGTCTTCCTACAGCTTTCTATCCCTTCTTTTCCTACAATACCCTCTGAGCTGATAACATAATGAACCTTGTATGAAATCCTCCACTTGTTTCTGACTTCCCAGATGGGCCGTGCGTTACAATAAACTCTGAGCTGATAACATAATGAACCTTGTATGAAATCGTCCACTTGTTTCTGACTTCCCAGATGGGCCGTGCGTTACAATACCCTCTGAGCTGATAACATAATGAACCTTGTATGAAATCCTTTACTTGTTTCTGAAGCTCCAGGACTGATAACATAATGAACTTTTTATGAAATCCTCTACTTGTTTCTGAAGCTCCAGGACTGATAACATAATGAACTTTTTATGAAATACTCTACTTGTTTCTTCCTTCCTACATGGGCCCTGCCTTACTCTTCCGTCTGGACTGATAACATAATGAATCTTTTATGAAACCCTCTACTTGTTTCCGACTTCGCAGATGGACCCTCCGTTATTGGTATCACGCGGCGAGACTCAAATTCCAGCCGGTTGTTTCTCCAGAAGACTTCGATTTCGACGTGTTCGTCAGTTACAGCGACAAAGATGACTTTGTAGAAGAGGTCAGTAGATGGAATAATAAAAAAAAATCACATTTTGTTCGTTTCTTGAAAAATTTTCATATCGAAAAACCGGTGTCAGTTAAGAAGTACTCAAAAATAAAGTGAGACAAATTCGTGATTACATACACATAATGTCGATTTCCGGGAATATCCCACAAAAGTAAAAAAAAATAATTCTTATAGCATCATAGAAGGGTAAATGTTTATTAGTAGGCTAAAATAATTTGTTTTTATTTGTTTTGTTTGCTTTTTCTGTTATCTTCATTTTGTTATCTTTTTTGTTTTCTTTTGTGTTCAATTATGCCCGTCCACAACATGATGCGACAGGCATTTTTACATATTAAATTCCAGAATAATTTGAGATTATAATGAAGAAAAAAGACACAGCCATGATTGAAAATGATACACTACTTTAGCCAATATAAATCATATAAATTGCTAACAACTATAGTTTAACACAGATAGGTGTGTCTACATGGGTAGTTTCGATTGGAAAAAGGCAATATTTGGTCAAGAACTTTCTAAATAAATCAGTTTTTGAATTTTTCTTGAAGCATCTACTTCATTTTTGATAATTTTTACACCCTGGTCAAAAAATACAAATGTCGGGAGTAGGGTATGAGACCTTTCTTTCATCAAGCTTCCGAAAAGAAATCTAAATCACAGTTGAGTTTGTATTATTGGCTGTAAGCTCAAAGTTTCTAATCATTTTATTTTATTGGGTTAAAATTCAACGATGTCAAATTTGTTAAGCTTTGCAATAGAATTATTTGCCACAAAATCAAGATTTACACATATTATAACAATTCTACTATTCATAATCTTTTAAGAAAAATCGAGCATAATTATGTGCTAATCACACAAAAGCTATTATTTACAAATAATATAAACCAACCAAACAAACAAATCTACAGATTTTATCACTACTTTATCACTAAATTTAACTTGAATCTTCGGACAAAAAAGCAAGAATATTAGATTTAAAGACATTGACACATCTGTAAATTTTGACCCTCCGCCTTTCTTTAGGAACTTATTCCCCGACTTCAAGACGAGTACAACTTCCGGGTGATGATGCATGGTCTGTGCTTCCCTGCTGGAGCTCACATCACCGATTCCGTTCATACGGCAGTGACCACTAGCCGCAAGACTTTGGTCGTGATCACCAAGAACATGCTCAGGAGTCACTGGTGTAACTACGAGCTCATGGTCAGTCGCAGCAGGTTTAAGAAAGGGCGTACCTCACTCACTCGGAGTCCAGATTTGCATTCTTAGCTTAAAAAAAAAGCTGAAACAGGTCCCTTTTAAACCTTGTTTGACAGGAAATCGTCTAGCCAATATGCCTTGTTATAACCAATGTGATGATGGTAGTTTTAACTTTAATCTACTTAGTTTCAGATCTATGTATCTAGGTTGAGAAAATTCTTTTCAGATACATTTTGTATAAATAATACTCTTATTTGATGTTTTACTCTTGATTTTGTCTGAATACATGTTTCAAGGTACATTTTCTTTTCATACTTCCCATTTCTATACCTGTTTAAAAAAAATAAGTCGTAAATTATTAACGTTTAGCATTAGGATGCGCTTTAAATCTTATTTATGCCATCTTAAAATACAAACTTACCTCAACTTTCTATTTCTACCTCCAAACCTCACCCCCGTCCCTCCCCTCTTCCACACTTTCCATACTGCTCTCTCTCTCTCTGTCTGTCTGTCTGTCTCTCTCTCTCTCTCTCTCTCTCTCTCTCTCTCTCTCCCCTCTGAAGATGGCGCGGCGAGAAGAGATCAGACGCGGAAAACAAGTATTGGTCTTCCTTTTTCTAGAAGACTTGACCTACTCGGAAATGACGTCAAACACCGCCGCCTACGTCCAGGAGTCTACGTACATCACGTACCCGCCGGAGCCCCGCTACAGGAGCGCCTTCTGGCGGAAACTGGCAGACGATCTCCGAGCAGACGTGACATTTAGCTAAACCACCAGCGTCCACGACGGATTAAAAAATAAAAGAAAAAAAGCAACACAGAAACCAAACCAAGAAACAAGCAAATAATAATACAAAAACGTCTATCACAATATCGTCAGTATGAAATTTTCCAATTTCTTTCAAGAGGAGGTAACGCTTGACTGATAACCTTGACACCCTTCCGTCCCTCTCTGGTTGAGGTATCTGTCGGTGAGACCGAATTCCGTTCAGTCGTTCGTAACAAAACGCCGCAGTTTTTTCACTTAAAAATCCAGGAAACATAAAGGACTTAGGAAATGTAAATTTTGGAAAAAAATGTTTCAATGGTTATTTTCTCCGAATTATCAGGTGTTTTTATTCAGCACAAGGACTCAAGCTTTTCATTATCATTTAGAAAACAGTTTTTGTATGTGTGCAACTTAAACATCTGTTTGGTGTTACTCGTTCAAACCGCAAACTTCATGAACTGTAAATTAAGCTTTCTTTTATAAACTCAACCCCTTCCACCCTTTCAAAAAAAATGTTCTCAGAATCTAAAACATGGATAAAAAAATCTTTTAAAGAGGCAATGTAGCAAGAGTGATAATTGAGGCTTTCATTATCATATTTTCGATCAACAGATTTTTTAAAACTCAAGCCCTGCAGGTTAACATAAAAAATTAAGTGGGAGAGAGCGGAAGAAAAGTAAGAGGTAAAAACCTCTTTTTTTCTCTTTTGTATGAAATTTGGCAAAGATTTTACTTATTCCTTTATGAACTACCTTATTATAGAAATGACTGCTTCGGAATAAATTGGACTCAGCAGTTCAGAGCAGATCAGTTCACCGCAAAAGTATGAAAAAGTCTTCGTCGGACATTTTGATTCGTCTTTTAATTCAAAAAGGAAAAAAAAAGATATAGACAAAATAATAGGCGCGAAATAAAGCATATCCTCTAAAACCTGCCTCCTCACATCTGGTAGAAAAATAAAATAAAAACAACGTTACCGGACAAAAAAACTCACAAATATATTTATCTCTCTCTTTTTTAAAGTATCAAATTATATATTATAAATGTTTTGATTACATCAAACATCATTATTCTATTACACATCACTGTGCATGATCATAACAAAACTTGATATTTTTGTTTGTATTTTTTCTTACAACCAAAAATACTTGGTTCCCAAAATAACATTTCATATGCCTCTTTATAACCTTTTCTCTTAAAAAAATTATCTGACTTTAAGTTGTCACCTTTGTATTACACCATGTACCCATTTTGATAACTGTCTTTATCACATAAACTATTTTTAATAATTTTTTGTTGTGTTTCAGTTCAGGCAACAATAGAATTATTATTCCGTGATTATGTATTGAGGCATTCTATGATTCCTTTTGTTAAATATGAGAAAAAAATCGTTAACGCTGGCTATACGATTGCATATTAACAAGGCAAAATATTACATATTGTTATTTTAGTGCCATTTATTTTTTGTTTTTTTTTTTGGCAGCATGCAATTCTAGATGTTAGATGTTTGAGCTAATGCAAAGCAGAAGCACTAGAGAAAGTGCTGATCATAATCAAGTTGTTCCCTTTTTCTTTCAAATCTTCGTGTTTTAACTTTTTACATAATAATATATCATATTATGATTTTTATCATGTTGTAATTATTTGCATATATATGAGTTTACTTACTTGAATTACTCGTAATAACCTTTGCCATGGCGTCCCTGACAGTTTAAACATTTTTTTTTAATCAGGACAAAAAAAGTGAAATATTCTATAAACTTTCTACTATGCTAAATCTGATTTTCTCACGGTTTTGTTTTTATTGTAGACAACTAGGTGCCGAATGGTCTAAAATCTACTCTCCTCTTTGCCTAGATTTTTATTACCTACATATGTATATAT
>JAWDGP010005399.1:702500-706232 GCA_033675545.1 Elysia crispata | reverse complement strand
ATGATCATGGTGATTATGTTGATATGAAAATTATTATGATGATTAAAGACGAAGTGGAGCTAAAATAAAAATTGACTAGTTTTTTGTTTTAGATAACGAAATGAAAGTTTTTTTTTGGAGGATGAAACTTTACAACTTTAAAAAAAGTTTAAAAAAAGTTTTAATAAGAAATCAGTTGTAATACCTACCGTGTAGCCATTGTATGTGAAGGATCTTTTATCACAGTTGAAGCTAAATTTTTGTATTTAATCTATTAATCTTTAGAACTTTCTTGAGTTAACCAGTTTTAAAAGCTTTGAACGTTGTGATCTAGTTAGAATTGATAGATAGCTTGGAAAGTTCTATTACTATAACGGTTTTTCTCGGCTAGTAATGGTCCGTGGTTAAGTTTTTTTTCCAGGAAAAACACTTCTCATGCAGTATGGTAAGGTCTCTAACTCAGTCTGATCTAGATTGATGTCGAGGCTTATCCTGTTTATAGAGCCTAGATTTACGATAAGCTTGATAAGGTCTCAACCGACTAAATGGACGCTACAGCAGGTTGTGTGGCGAACGTTGGACTTTTTTTTCCAAAACAGCGCAGACCGTTCACTACAAAAACACTGTTGTATTCCCAGACGAACTACGGTCTGTAAAGTTAAAATCGTTTCAAGTTCTGTGCGTAGGAAGGGTGAGGAGTTTATGAGAGGAATGTACTGGTACATTTAGGGGCAAGGAGTAGCAGGTAATCAATGGTTTTTTTTTTTTTCATTTTTAAATTACTTAACTTGTTTAGATTTGCAGATGTTTCTGCAGTAATTTTTCTGTTGCGAAAAAAAAAAAAAAGGTTTAAAACGTAACGAGCGATTGGAAAGGCGCATTTTGTTTAAAAAAAAAACCACACATACACACGCACACACCAAACGAGATATATAGGTGAATTTGAAAAAAAAAATAGACTGACTTTGAGTTATACGGTCTAAGAGCTGGAGAAAAAGTTCTTTTTAATGATAGTGAAACAAAGGTTGTTTTTTTTTTTTAACTTTACTGTCGCTCATTCATTAATTAATCTCTCAGAATGCTAGCTTTCTTTTCACAAGACACTGAAAATAAGCCTCAGATTCAATTCGTGAAAAGAATGAATTATCCGTAGCAATGTACATTACTCTTTAAAAGAGATACTCAGTCTCCGCTATATTGAAAGCTGCCGAATTAAAAAAAGAAAAATAAAATAAAAAAGAGGTCACGTGATTATGACTGGCTTAGCAATGAAATATTGAAATCATTTTGATCAAACTATCAACTTAAATCAACACAAGATAACGAAAAGAATAGGCAGCGCGACAGAGAATTACATAAAACTGACCGGGAATTTCTGAGAAAATCAAAAGTTAAATTATGAAACTTATCTTTATCTATGTGTGCAGTCATATGTACGGAATGCTGACGTTCTCCAAAGAAAAATCGAATTTGGTGTCATTTTCTTAATTCAACTCTTCTTCTCTTACACCCCATGTCTCTCTTTATCTCGTTCTCTATATCTCTTTCTCTCTGTCTCTTTCCTTCTCACTCTCTTTATTAATGAATAAAATAGCTTATTTTCTGATATTTCAAGAATTTTTTTTCCCAATTCACTCATCCTACCCAGCCTTAATCAGTCCACAATGTTAAACTTGCGTCTCTTTTCTGTGCTGTTAGACAGCTACTTATATTTTTACAACTGATTAAAAAGCAGTAAAGACTTTCTTTCGTTTTAGTTTATGAGAGGTTCGTGTTACTTATGGGCTGCACAACAACCAGAATGTAAACACTTTTGTGTGGGTACCTTGAAATGTCAAAAGGGAAGAGTTTTATTTACTTGCACGTTGAGACTATATCACGGTGTTGTAAAGACAATAATATCATTACCGTGACAATTTATGCGTGTTGTACCTGTAGCTTGTCTCGAATGATCCGCAAACGTTAAAAGTATTTGACTTTGACGTGACATGCTCTTACTGTACTTATCATGCTGAAATCTTTATGAAAGTCAGTGAGAGAGTTGTCATCTGTTATGTTGAACAAACTTTAAAATTATTTGAACCCCAGTGTCTTTTGAGCAGCCTAAGTGCTTGAATTAATTAATAAATAATATTAATTGCTCAACACACTTCCTTTTTATCCTACTATTTAAATGCTTTATTTAAATAGTTCAATGTAATATTACTACGCGTGCTGTAGAGGGCGTAAAAATGATGGAAATTATAAGGTCTGCAAAAAAAGATATTAGCAAATTTAATGATGATTGTAAAGAATGAAATAATGACTCTTTTGTTTCTACAGTTCTCCTGATTCAGCTGCTGATAATGATGTTGATAGTGTTTGTAATAATCAGGATGGTAATTGTTATGTTAATTATGGCTATCATTAAAGTTGGTAAACGTTTGTCGTTTCGATTACATTAATGATAATGATAAAGATGATTCAAATGAAAATAATGATAAGGCGGAAGAGGAATATGGTATTTTTATAGCTGGATTAATGGTTATGATAATGCTTCTCACTTTTTATGATCTTTCAACTGCTGTTGTTGCTGTTGGTAATGATGTTTATGATAATAAAGGGAATTATAACAATAACAATAACAATATTATAATAATAACAATAATGATAATAATAATGATAATACTAATAATAATAATAATAATAATAATAATAATAATAATAATAATAATAATAATAATAATAATAATAATAATAATAATAATAATAATGATAATAATAATAATAACAACAACAACAGCAACAACAACAACAACAACAACAAAAATAATATTAGCTAAAGAACGAAATAAATCTGCCAAGTTGATTATAAAATTGACCACACTGACATCTAAATGAGATTAAAGTAAATGAACAAGCACAATTATAAAATGACTATTGTTATAGACAAGGAACTGTATAAATAGGATGAACAACAAACAGTCTGAAGAAAAGATAGGAATAGAGAGGGGGGGGGAAAGATGGATGATTTTATGACTTGATAGAGCTAGTCAGTCATCACAGAATTTTCACCAATAGCAGCTTTTAAGTTGTTCATAAAAAAAGCAGGATCTCCGGCAAAACCTTGAGTATTCCTTTTTTATAACCTTGGGTTTACTGTTGCTTTTCCTCTCGAAGCTAGTGGCACTTGAATATTTCAGTTTAGTGTTACCTTTTAAAGCTCTATGATTAATGCAAAAGATAAGTATTTCGCGAGACTTTATCAAACAGTAAGCATGCTTATTCATCTCTTCCGTCAATTGTTTGTTTACAGATGATAGCAGTCAAACGTTATTGAAATCATCGTCCTTCACCTTTGAGGACTTTGTAAGACTCCTATGTTATCTTTAAGTGAGTTCGAGCCCAGGACGCAACAGATAGTTTATCGTAAATTGTGTCTGGCTTAGGTCTGTTCACGATTCAAATATGTAGAATACAACTATAACAAGGTAATCAGTTCTTAATTGGGTGTTTGCCTCATCTTGTTCTTTTTTCATTTTTTTAAATCTTGCACAACTGCGTTGATTAGAAAAAAAAAACAAAACTGAAATGACTGTCGCGGTTGGGTTTTACCCGAAAATTTAGTCAGCTTTACTGAGAAATGTTTAGCCCAGCACTATGACTAACCAACATGTTTTATCTTATCAAACATAAATCAAGACACTGCTGCAACTAACCAACATTATTTACTTATATATATATGATTAAAACTATAATCAAGTCAGAGGTTTT
>JAWDGP010005399.1:670000-697500 GCA_033675545.1 Elysia crispata | reverse complement strand
ATACCTAGCTAGTGTTGAAAACATTATGAACTCCAGTATGTTACGGGGAGAAAGATAAAGAAAACCACAAAAACTGACTTGGATGTTTAATCTCTAAAATGTAAGACCATCTAGATATCAATCTAAGGATGTACCTCTTCTTCCACAATTAAAAATATCAAAAGCTACAAAAAATACAAATCAAAACAGTCGTACAAATTATTACAAAAAATATCATTCTTTAAATACTATTATGTTATTTGAATATATACAATTCCATAGGTAAGTAGATTTTAAATTATCATACTTTTCAATAGAGCATAATGAGAAGTTAATATTACATTACTCAAGTCTTTATGATTTGATAACATGTTTAATTTATTTGGAGTGTATAAACAATATTATCATAGTATGCATACATTTTATGTGTTACACAGTTTTACTTGTATGTCCATAAAAAGTAAAAAAAAATATATATGCAAATAGTGAATATAAATGCGATGAACATTACAAATATTTATGCAATTTTACTGCATTAAAGTATTTAACAGTATTTTCCCTAAAAATGTCGGTGTAAATCATGTAAATTAGGGCTTTAGTTTTGATCTCGACACAAAAGCTCAGGGATTCAGACATTTTTACTTAATAAGAAACATATTTAACAAAGACATTTCCCCTTTGAGTGCAACTCACGCACTCCTTCTCCACCTGGGACACAGACAACAGCTGATCAGCTGTGTCCTCACCCCCAGGATGGGTCCAGAGAGTTTTGGCCCAGACACCGTCTGGGCTGATCAGATGGAGGGTGCGCTTCTGACTGTCTGCAACAAGGCACGAACCGTCTCTACTGAATGTGATGCCTGCTGGCTTTTCAATCTGTTCAACTGCAAAATAAAAAAAGGAGATCGAAATTAGAATTAATTATCAATCAAATATAAGCTGTAATCATCAATAATAATTATCATAGGACCTGGAAAAAAAATTCCAATCTTTGAAAACTCTCTAAGCAAAGAAGTAATGATGTATGTTCGGAAAAAAAGAGGTTATAAAAAAATCTAGAAATTTGAACTAAATACTATTACGTTGGTACGAAATATGCAACCCAAAAAAAGGCATAAATATCAACTAAGAGTGACCAGGTCAGAAATTGCAAGGTATAAACCAAGAAGCATGGAAAGTAAAGGATGGAAAGTAATACTTTACTATTTTGTGTATCCACATGTGAAATGACTGACAAAGATAAACCTTACACAATTTTCTAGAAGAGAAAAAGTTGAAAATATTGACGAATCTTTTTCTGATAGAAATCATGGGGCTACACGAACACAAATTAAATAGTGGCAAATCTTTTGGAGAGAACAAGATAACTGCAGGTACCGTAAGACGAAGTCAGAAGTTTTGGGCAAAAGTCCTTTAGAAAAAATTCAAGTGGGTTTGAAATAGTGAAGATTTACCATATGAATGATTGAAATAGAGAATGCGAATGAGGGATTCAAAAATACAGAATTTAGAAAAGGAAAATTTTTCGTTATTATCGAAACAGTCTAATAAGTATATCTCTAAAAAAAAAAAAAAAAAGTTGTGCATTATTGGAAACGTAGATTTGAAACATAAGAAGTTTATTCACTCCCCATAGAATATCACTTTGAAAGCAATCAACTGCAAGTAATTTACTTCTATGTTTGAAGAATGATAGTAACCACCTAATACACACCATTTTCATCAATTCAGATTTAAAAAAAATGATTTAAAGCTATATGTCTATATTTTGAAAATATCAGGGTAAATAAAAAGTGATTAAATAAAAAAACAAACAACTGCAAGTAATACCACCTAATACACACCATTTTCATCAATTCAGATTTTAAAAAAAATGATTTAAAGCTATATGTCTATATTCTGAAAATATCAGAGTAAATAAAAGGTGATTAAATAAAAAAAACAAATTCAAAGAAGGAAATGTTTGATCTCTGGAACAATGAAAATGTGGATATTAAGGTCAGCCATGAGTAATGAAATTAAGACAAGATCAGATATTTCAAAACTGAAAAGTAAAGGTTTGAGAAGGAAACTGCTAATCCGCACTTGCAAAAATACTCAAGTGAAAAGCGGAATTTCTCAATGACTGACTCAGCTGGCAATATCTCTCTCATCTTATCTCTCTGACTCACTCTACTAACCAACTTATTCAGTCATTCTTTCTCCCTCTTGATCTCTCTCTCTCTCTCTCTCTCTCTCTCTCTCTCTCTCTCTCTCTCTCTCTCATTTGTATCTCTGTACTGCTTTAGCTCACTCACTGTCTCACTCGTTTGTTCGTATACTTTCAATCAAAATTCTTCTGTTCTACTCATCCACTTATCATTTCTATTTCAAATCGATCTCTCTCATTTTCTCAGTTTCCTCAATTCTGAAATGTCAAATTTTAGACTAATAAATATGAACTCTATTAAGCACTTTGATTTTTTTATTTACTTTCTTGATATGCATCTCTAATAACTGCAAAAAATTAACACCTTAAACATTTTTATTGCATTTTGTGTGCATATTCATTATCCAGAGATTCTTCGGTTTGCCGAATGTAAGTTTCATTTTTATCCTCCTCTCTTTCATTTCCTTTTTAATGTATAATTGCAGCTTTGTACCTGCGCATCTAATTTGCATGTGTGGCAAAGGAAACTGTGAAAAAAAAAACTTTATATGAGTTTTAACCTCCGTGATGAAAAATTATTGAACCATCTTTCAGCTTCAATTTGGCCAATGTGGAACCTCTGTAAAGAGACATCACTAGACACTCGTCTCTTGTCGCCACCATGCGATACGGGTCAAATGTAGAATCTGTGGTTCAGAGCAGACATAGCAAACAGATTTGAGCCCCCTGGAGCTTTATCTCTCTCTCTATCTCTATCTCTCTCTCTCTCTTTCTTTCTTTATCTCTCACTCTTACCCTACCCCACCTCCTGTAAAAACAAATGCAATGTGATCGTATTACATTTCTAATACTCAGAATTTATCAAAGTTGATATTACAGTATATGAGGTGAACATATAACGGCACATTTAAATATCCACACCGGCTTAAACAGTGCTATCTGAGTCTTCAATGATTTGATAAACGAGTAATAAAGTCATTAATTAAATGTTTCAGAAATGACCACCGATTGATTTGATAAACGAGTAATAAAGTCATTAATTAAATGTTTCAGAAATGACCACCGATTGATTTGATAAACGAGCAATAAAGTCATTAATTAAATGTTTCAGAAATGACCACCGATTGATTTGATAAACGAGTAATAAAGTCATTAATTAAATGTTTCAGAAATGACCACCGATTGATTTGATAAACGAGTAATAAAGTCATTAATTAAATGTTTCAGAAATGACCACCGATTGATTTGATAAACGAGTAATAAAGTCATTAATTAAATGTTTCAGAAATGACCACCGATTGATTTGATAAACGAGCAATAAAGTCATTAATTAAATGTTTCAGAAATGACCACCGATTGATTTGATAAACGAGTAATAAAGTCATTAATTAAATGTTTCAGAAATGACCACCGATTGATTTGATAAACGAGTAATAATAAAGTCATTAATTAAATGTTTCAGAAATGACCACCGATTGATTTGATAAACGATCAATAAAGTCATTAATTAAATGTTTCAGAAATGACCACCGATTGATTTGATAAACGAGTAATAAAGTCATTAATTAAATGTTTCAGAAATGACCACCGATTGATTTGATAAACGATCAATAAAGTCATTAATTAAATGTTTCAGAAATGACCACCGATTGATTTGATAAACGAGCAATGATAAAGTCATTAATTAAATGTTTCATAAATGACCACAGATATGTTTTGTTTTTGTTTTTTAAATATGAATAAAGCATAATCTTAAAAAAAAACTGCGAATACCTAAATATACAAAGAAAAAATTCAGTTGTAAATAAATGAAAGAAAAAAAAAACCACCCTTGGAAAATTTCCTAGTGAACTTTGAGGTTATAAGCCTTACGAGCATGCACAAGATCGTCCCTGAGTGATTAATCAGGTCAATACGGCCACCCTGGCAGCCAACCGCTAGAGTTTGGGTCTTGACGGCTGCTATAGCCCAGTACTGCTTTGAGGTCTTTCTAATCTTCTGGGACACCTAGAAACAGTTTAAAAAAGCAAATAAATTTTCCCTTTTTGTTATTTTCACCAGAAAAATCAAGACTGGTTATAGTCATTAAGAAGAAGAAGCAAGACAATTCCTAACTGTCAATTCTCATTACACTGAGAGCCTTTCAAGGTCTCCTAAAGGCAAGAAACGAAAATTTAAAAGATAATTATGGAAGAATCAAAAGAATTAGAAGGTAAGATAATTTTGACTTTCTTATTTTTCTATCAATAAAATGACTAAGAAATAGTCAAAGAGCTAAAAAACGGCGGATTTATTATGGAATATTAAAAATTCTTATTGGCTTCTTTTCCACTTTTTTTACAAATTGGATGAAGTGAATTAAGACATGGTATTATAAATTATGTAAACATTAAAAATTGATATGATAATTCGACTCATGGACTTTTTTTTTAACAATAATGATTTGAAAAAGAATGCTATTGTGCAGATGGTATTATTTTTAAGTCCCATTAGAAAAAAAATGGTAACTTTTTATTTTACTTTGCAAATGTTTGAATATCTGTCATGTATTTACTCGAAGCTCTGAGCACACAAAAACCTTAGTACTCTTACACAATAGTATATATACCTCGAATATTACAAACATTTTATAAAATAAACATGTATGTGTTAATGGATGAAAGAAATTTGGGATGAAAACATAAGTTTGAAAGCTGTGATGACTGATTTGAAAGTGAGGATTTGATTCATTTGTTCAGTCTGTCCTGCTTCATCCCGCAGAAGACCCGGTGGTTAAAGTGCAGAAAGCGTCTTCAGAAATGTCTTTGTTGATCAAATTTGTGCATAAGATTAAGATCTCATTTATTCAGCTTTGCCCGGTTCTAACGTAACTTAGAAATGATGTGCTGTATTGCCGATTTGCAGTATTAAATAACAAGCGAAGAAGTGGCTATGTCATTTTAGATGTTACTGTAAGAGTAATTACTTCTACACATCTTCTCACCTTTACAGCCTCAATGTTGCCCATTACTGACACGAAAGCTAGACTGGACTGTTCTGGCAGTGTAACACACACATTCCAGCCATATGGAGACTCATTGTCAATTCCTGTTATGTAACGAGGAGTCGAGCAAAGAGTGCAGTCAAAGACACGACGGCCTTAAAAGGCAAAGGGATAAAAATAAACACATCAAACGTGGAATGAAAAGTGAAAACATAAAATGAAAAATGTAGAGTTTATCTTAAGAAGTTTGTCTTTTTAACCTAGCATTGCTTATTTTTCTATGTTTTCGTCTTGTGAATAAACATAAAGTTCTGAGTATCATTTCAACCTATATAATCTCACTCCAAACGTCGCAGTGTCTATTGTTGCCTTTGTTTTCATCCTTTCTATTTATTTTCGTCCTTTTATCTCATCCCATAATAACATCATCAAAGCTTTAGATCCAATCCAATAATGTTTTATTGATATCCACTGCTAAAAACCCTCCTAAAAACGAGAAAGAAAGAAAACAAAGAGGAAACATAGATGGATAAAAAGATAAAAATGATTCAATGAAAAAGAGAGCAAGAAAGCGTAAAAGACAGGATCGGAGTATGGTATGAAATAGGACGGAAGTGGATCAATAATTTAGAATTTGTTCAAGTTACCATTTAATTTGTAATTGGTTTTGCCTTATCCTATCTTATCTTACTTTTTTTTTGCTCTTTCGTCAATTTTAAAACTATGTCACATTGTATTTTCTTCAATATGTACATTTTTTTTCATGAATTCTCATTTTTTTCACAGTAAACATGTGTGTGTCATGAAAAAAAAAACACAATAGCGTTAAAACATTCTTAAATTAAATTTGCATAGATAAATTAAGTATCTTAACTGAGTTAAGGATGAAACAAAATTAACGACTCTACTCTAGACATAATCGGATCTGCATTGTCTCAGTATACTCCATGTTTTATTATTTGTTGTTTCTAAGATATGCCAAGTGGTTAAAAATACCTGAAAACTTTTTTGTCACCTCCAAACATGTACAATTTTATCTTATTATAAAAACGTCAAACACTTCAATAACCAGATGGACCTCGAAAAATATCTAGAATAGATTGGGAAACTTAAAGGGCATAGATTCTTCTATTCTTTGATCATTTTTCCACTCTTCTATTTCTTTTTCAATACTTAACTTTTGAGTTGCCATATATGCAATTTCACCATTGATTGATTTTAAAATATATGGGTTATATTAAACAGATTTTGCTTTGGATTAGCTTTCCCAATATTTCTTTCATGATTTTCATGTAATGTAACTACCACACAATAAGAAAACATTTTTAACATCATTACAAACGATAAGAAAATTCATTATAATTAAAATTATACCTAGAGCTAAATATAGTTATTTGAGGATTTCATAACTGATCTTCGCCATAGTGTATAAATCAAGATCAAGACTTAAAGAAAATGCATGCCTACAATGAGCTGGCTTTCTGTCTCAAATTGGACCATGCCGCTTCCACGAAGTGATCATAATAAAACTGACATTTAAACTCAGGAAAAGAACTAATATATTATAGTTTTCTCAAGAATCTCATAAATATATATACTAGGACAGGGATTTTTAAGCAGTGATCTAGATTTATTATAGATATAATTTGGGTACGGGCTATTGATCTTATGCGTTTGAAATAGCTGACACAGGAAACAAATCTTGATCGATATATTGTTAACCCAGTCGTTGATTTTAATTTTTGTGCTGAGGACTAAAATGAATTTCAAGTGTCTGAAAAAGTAAGATAGTTTAAAATTTCAGCTTCTAAATTTGAAATTTGTACTCTAATACCATCAAAAAGGGGTTTAGTTTAGCTCAATCTTGTTTAAGTTATTACAAATCATGATTGGCAGAGACAAATTAACCTGAAGATTTAATCTACGCCAAAGTACACGAAAATCTGTCGCCAAGAATATCGTTTACATTCTTTCTCAAAGCAAAAGCTCTAGATTCAATTTAGAATTGATGAATAATATGTCGAGACTTAGGGCTTCTCTTGATATAGTTATGCAAGTTTCTCTAGTAGTGACATAACTATTTAAAGTCAAAATCTATTTCATTTAAATAAAGAGAAAAGCAAATCTAGTGGCCTTGGAAAAAAGCTTTCAAAACGGTGAGCTAATAAATAATTAGAAGCTCTTAATCATTTATCCGTTTAAACATTTTTGGCAAGATACAACTGCCTCGATGGATGCAAGTAAAAATATCCTAGGCCTAAATTATAAATTAGAAAAAATGCATATAGTGTTGTTAAAAAAAGAACTGAAAAACGCTTGACTAAATAATTCTGGCGTTAAATATAAGATGAAAAATAGAAAAGACCAAATTTTGCATTATTTGCTTTGTTATAGTGTTGATAATGAGGTTTTACGTGTGGAGGTAATATTTTGTTAACATGTTGCTGAAAATCTAACCCTTTGCCGGACAACATAAAGACTAAAGCTACGGAAGTTTCACTGAAGAATAATCAAATTTGACCTGTAAAAATATTAACAGGAACCTGTCTACTTATATCACTGTTGTCTTTCTCAGTAAGCCTGAAACTTTCAAAACTGACTTTCTCAAAAAAAAAAACCATACCAATTTTTTCATCAAAATGAATAAAATATAAAATGTGGCATACATTTTTTTTCATTAAAATGTAACACACTTCTATCGTGCCACTTACATCTGTCTGCCTATTTTTGACTTTTAAAAAATCACTACAATAATTACACAAATAAGTTCTTCATATTCCACAAACTTCTAATATAGAACACCATATATCTTTTTATGTAATGCAAGATCCTGACTGTCTAATTTACTTAATCAGAACTTTTCAGACTTTTTAACATATGGCATTGTTCTGACAAAACTGTTTTCCTTATGAAACAACCCTCCCCTACCTCGTGAGTTTTAAAACTCAACTTTTTTTATTAACTTTATAACTATACACACAGTTATTTTGATAAATAATACTCTCACCTGTAGGTCGTAACCTTTTACAGATTCATTTAAGCAATCAGTGAGAACGACCAGATCACCGGGCAGCAGCTTCATGTCCCAAATGCAAGGTTCGTTAGAGTCACAGGGAGCTCTCACTGAGAACATTGAAATTTGGCTGTCGAGAAACAACGCCCTAAACTGATGATATAATATCACATCATTCTGAGCACAATCAATGGAATCATTCTATAATGGTAAAGTTTCTATGAATAACATTCGCAAGACATTTCTGTATATCTTCCCTATACTAATACGACAGCAAAAGAGAAAACTAAATAGTGATATATTGGCTGAATAATGTTAAGGAGTACGAAATAAAATCTACCGTTGTCTTGAAAAAAAATAATGAATACGTGCAATGCATGTTTTGGGAAGAAATATCTGCATATAATTATGTGTTTATTAATGCATTATCTATAAAGAATTATGTGTTTACACAAAGACTATTTCGACATGCCCCTTTTTGTTTCTTTCTCTTTTTGCCTATTAATTTATCACAATGTTTACAATTTTAACGACAATATTCTTAAGGGGTATTAAAAAAAAATCTGAGGTGCTATAGTACTAAGACCCCATTAGTTCGCTTATAGGAACTTTTTTTTGGAGTCAATCCTAAAATGTTGTTAAGTGGCAAAAATAAAATAAAACGACAATGCAAATTTCATTTTTTTTAAAAATCAAATTATTCATATTTCAAAGCCTTAAGTGTATCCCAATGAGTCAATTGCAACTCATAAAATTTTATATTTAGCCCAGCATATTTTTCTAGGCTTCTCAGAATGTAAAAAGTGACCGAGTTTTAAAAGTATATCGTAATACACCATCTTTTTTCATGAAAGGTAAAAGAATAAAATGTTTCCACTCTTGAAATATATTTTTGCAAAAAATAAAAATCCAATATTTGACTCATGAAATCGAATATTAAATACATTTTTTTATATCAGAAATATTTAACAACCAACAAAAATTTAGTACCCATTTACTTCCCTCTACCTTCTTTTTCAAGAAGAACGATTGTGTTTTACAAATACTGTCTAACCTCAAACTCTCGGGAGGTCCACTGCTTTGTCTTTCTGCTGCAGAAGCAGAGGCCAGACTTGTTGATGCTGGTGTGATTTTGGAGGTCTGGATATGGCAGCATAAAATCAACTACTCTCTAGCAATTTAGCAATTTTTTAAAAATATCATGGCCTTAATTATTGTCACTTAACCCAATTCATGAGTGGTACAGTGACAACAATATATTTTATATGGATTTACTTTTAAGAAATCGTAGTTAAAAGACACTGTTTTGTTTTCAAGGGTTTATTGCGAGATGCCTTGGCTTTTTTACGCTTTTGGATATTATTGTTGCAATATCCTACTTGTACAAGACTGTATTGACACTGTCATAGAAAAAATCCAAACCCAAGTTCTGCTATATCAAATATCTAAAATAAATTGTATTTGTTTCTTCTAGTTCTAAAAAGTAAACTATTGTGTTACACACACACACATATATATATATATATATATATATATATATGATATATAAATAGATAGATCGATATTAATATATATATTTATATATATATATATATTTATATATATATATATATAAACGCATGAATTATGAGATGAATCATAGTGTTTTATAGAATAAACGGAAATCATTTGTGATTTTTGACTACAATTGCTCTCCATTTTGCATGGACATTCCAGGAAAAAAAATGCACAATCTAGAAGAGAAATCCATCACAAAAAGATGAAAAAAAATTAAACGTGGAGCATACTTCTGGAGATCCCGCAGTTGATCTTCCATAATTAGCGATGATTGAATAACTTAATACTTCATGAATAGGGAAGGGGGGTAACGATAGATTATATTGCAGCCTGTCTTTAAAAACAATATGTTGAATTATTTTTTGCATCTCTTTCACGATTACAAACTTAATAAGAAGTATAGAAAAATCAATCATTAACGTGTCAGCCTCTATCGTTGTTAGACTGCCTTATTTATTTTTTTATATTAAACTTAAAGAGAGAGAGAGAGAGAGAGAGAGAGAGAGAGAGACATAGGGAGTCAGAGAGACAAAGGGACAAACAGAATTGGAAACAGAGTCAGAGAGAGAGAGAAAGATATTGCGTCCGAGAGACAAACAGACACAGTTAGAGACAGAGACAGAGACAGAGAGAGAGATGGAGTCCGAGAGACAAAGAGACAGAGTTAGAAACACAGAGAGAGAGAGAGAAACATATTGAATCCTAGAGACATAGAGATAAACAGAGTTAGAGACAAAGACAGAGAGACAGATGGACAGAGTATGCCAGAAACACGACTTACATGCATGATTTTTATGGTTTTGACATACAATTATTTTTAAAAAAGGATATAAGCTTGATAAATGAAATACTTAAAACAATGTGAAGACCTTATCTATCATGTAATTATTGCCTTTCTCACTCAAATTTAATGTAAAATACTGTTGTTAAATTAAAATGAAATGAAACAAAAAAAATCAATCAATACGTTTTTATGAAAAATTAATGTTTTTAAGACGTAGCTTACTAATAATTCTTTCAGCCAAAATGCCGTGCAAGAATAGCTTTCACTACTTAAGCAGTAAAGACTTACTTGATAAAACTAATTTAATGCATTACAATATTTTTACCTTGGTCAGTTTATTCAGTTTCTTACGGTTGACTTTGGTCGGCTGAAAAAAAAATTGTTAAGTTGTGAATTGAATATCTTAGAATAACTTGCTGGATACAATTTAACATTTTGAGTGATATGTTAGTGGCATAAATAATAGACATTACATTTATGTAAGACTAATGCAATTTGAAACATAAAATTAAAAGTGCTCAACGTTGTTATTTCTCAAAGAATTCAAAGCGAATGTAACAGTCTTGCAAATCGAACTTGTGAACAGAAATAGTCACCTTCTCCACATTAATTTTAACTCTTTCCTGGGAGAAATTTGCATTTTGTTCAACTTCAGAAAGTTTTTCAGAGAGAGTCTGCTGAGCATTTGAAAATGTCTCAGAGAGAGTCTGCTGAGCTTCTTCGAGTTTTTCAGAGATAGACTGTTGAGCGTCCTTCAGTTTTTGAGAAAGGATGTGTATGTTATCTTTAAATTTTTCAAAATCTTTTCTCAGTATCTTTGAATCATCCTGAATCACATCTGGTGCAGTGTCTAATCCTGAAAAAAGAGCACAAAAACTTGACAGAAAACTCTTATCATTAAGAAAAGAAATATATAGCGTACAATTATCCCTGCATAATTAAATCATGCACATACTTTTTATGTAATGGTTTTACACTCAGTTGAAGGGAGCACAAGGTTATTTACTCTATGATTAAATAAATATGTACTCTATTTATTAGGTAGAAACTAAATAATTCTGATTTACCTAAGTTGAGAGTCAAAGATATTCGGACAACTTCAAAGCAGTTCTTGTGAAAATTGCAAAACGATATTTGGACGTTAGTAAATACGGGTTGTGTAAATTTCCAAGCAGCGCATGGTGTAAAACATTTGCATTAAAAGGACAAAAATTGATTTCTCTTGACAAATTCTCTTACTTGACAGGTCAGGAAGAGTCTGTGTCAAGAAGACCAAGGCGAACTCGAAAACTTGCATCCCAGCCTCCCTTGGCATTGCCCGCATCTTTGTCTTTACCTAAGGAAAATGACTTTTATTAAATGAAGGAATATCAAAATATACACATTCTTAAATTTCTAGTTTTAGAACAGCAAAGAGTAGTGACATTCTCCCATGCAAAATTAAATACATTTCCCATTTAAAAAAATAATCATGTTTCAGTCATGTTTTATAATCAATAGTCAAATTGATTTGACAAAGATTTATGAATTTTAGTTTCTTGATTAAAATAACTTCTAACTATACTTTGACCTATTGGTATATTTAACAGTATTTAACATGTGTAAGTTCAAGATCATATTTTCATGCGATGATTTAAATATGACATTTTTATAGCTTAGCCATAGCTTTATAAAACTGTTAATTAGTCAAGTCTAACAATCAAAACAGTTGCACGAATGTAAAAACATTGTAGAGAAACTGTTTGGTTAAACTGAACTAGTCACTATCGTCACCTACACCCTAAGAACTACTAACTTGTATATAGCTCAATGGGAAATCACGAGGTAGAATTTTCAGTAATTTGAAGCAAACTATATTCCATGAAAGTAGAATTATGATCTTTAGAGAGTTGCTGACTTCAACATGATTATACGTGCTGCTAACATACTCGTACGATAGTTTATGGGGTTTTACCGATCAGCATGAACTTTCTGAAAAGAGCGCACATTAAAAACTTTTGCATGTTAAAAATTATTTCTTCAAAAGGAATAGGTGATAAATATTCTATAGTTCTTTATAAGGATAAGAATATTTTAAAAAGATGTCCAGAAAATACTGCCACATTGATTGCCCTTTCATCGTCGAGTAGTCAGTATTACTATTAGAATTCTAGGAACAATAAGTGTTCAAATTACCTATCATGATAGTTAAAATTATTACAATAAATGAAAAAGGCATCTATAAATTACATAGATTGTATTTTAGTTTGAGTGTATCTTTGATTTCCATATTGCAAACTGTAAAATAATAACATGTTTTGGTTTCTGTTTATGTTGGTGTGTAAAGGAAATATTGTTGAGGAAGTAAAAGATGTGAAAAAGATCTTTTTGGTTTTCAAGAGAGAAGAAAAAATAATAAAAGTCAACTAGATGGTAGAGGCTGGTAAACAGGGAGTGTTGTGAATCTTTGATACAGCTCATCCATATCGTAATTCTCTGGATAAAATACGCGTCATTAGTATATTTTTCTTTTCTTTTCTTTTATTTTCAGAGGGCAATTTTGCATTTTTAATCACTTTATATGTTTACGGTTTACTGAAGTTATACCCATAAATATCTGTCATTAATACGATTAACATGTGCTTTGACTGATGACTTGCAGTAAAAATCAGTTCGTTCTTCAAAGCATTTGATCTCTTATTAAATCGAAGCAAATTAAATGTTCCAATTATATTTTAAAAGAAATTAATTGATTAAAAATATATGTCGATCTGATTATTGTTGCAAAAAAAAGAGGGTACATTTTTTAAGAAATTAAATTTCAGCAGTCTAAAATTTATGTGTTTTGTTATTGTTTATCAAGCTGAAACCCTCAAAAAGATACCAGTGAAGAGTAATCTGTAAAATGTTCGTATATTTGTCGATTGAATAATGATAACTATAAAAGCAATATTTCGATTTAGTAGTTTGTTCTCAATACTATCCCCATAAAGAAAGATATAATCTTTGAGATTTTATGCTGAACACAAAACAGTAGCAGATTTCTTTTAAAACAAAACTTATATGGTTTGAGGACTCATAAAATTACATTAAAAGTGAAAAGCTTCACTTTCTCGATAAACTCCTCCTCAAGTTCGTCAACCATTTTCTCCTTCACAGCGAAAACGCTTGGGTTCATTCTGATGAATAAAAAATAACAGATCAGTAAAATCCTAAATAAAAGAACGGCATATAATAGTAATGTCTTTCTATAGTCGATGGCTTTTTCATGTTGTTAGTCCGAACTAAACTCTATGTATTCACATTTACATAAGAGGAGGAGGGAGAGGAGAAGGAGGTAGAAGAACTACAACTACTACTACTACTACTACTACTACTACTACTACTACTACTACTACTACTACTACTACTACTACTACTACTACTACTACTACTACTACTACTACTACTACTACTACTACTACCACTACTACTACTACGTCTCATAATAATAATAATAATAATAATAATAATAATAATAATAATAATAATAATAATAATAATAATAATAATAATAATAATAATAATAATAAAAACAAAATATTACTACTACTTCTACTACTACTGCTACTACTACGACTACTACTACTGCTACTACTACGACTACTACTACTGCTACTACTACTACTACTACTACTACTACTACTACTACTACTACTACTACTACTACTACTACTACTACTACTACTACGACTACTACGACTACTACGACTACTACTACGACTACTACTACGACTACTACTACTACTACTTCTACTACTACTGCTACTACTACTACTACTACTACTACTACTACTACTACTACTACTACTACTGCTACTACTACGACTACTACTACTACTACTACTACTACTACTACTACTACTACTACTACTACTACTACTACTACTACTACTACTACTACTACTACTACTACTACTACTACTACTACTACTACTACTACTACTACTACTACTACTACTACTACTACTACTGATAATAATAATAATAATAATAATAATAATAATAATAATAATAATAATAATAATCATAATAAAAATAATAATAATAATAACAATAATAATAATTGTAACGCATTGTACTATAAGTTGATCTATTCATTTCCTCACCCTTTTTTGGTGCGTAACTTTTGGGTAGCGGATCGGCTAGATCTATGTACATTATCTTATTTGGTTGCATAACGTTTGTATTTCAAGCCTAAGAACTTAAGTCTTGTTTATTGAACACAGCCCGCACTTGTATGGTCAAGATTCTTCTCGAATCTCCGACTTAGTTCTAGCATAGTAATGATCTCGTCACCCCTTGTTTACCTTTGTTTTGATTGGTTGCTAATTGCTAATGACGTGTACCGAGAATGTTCTCTTATGATTTATGTAATTCCTTTTCTGGATGTTTCGACGAGATTTTGTATAAATAAGAATCCAAATTATATTTAGTCAGTCAACATAATTGAGTCTACAGTCAGTCAACAACATTGAGTCTACAGTGAGTCAACACCCTTGAGTCTACCTACAGTGAGTGATTATTGAGTCAACCTACAGATATTGTATAGTCTAGCTCTTGTGTTGGATTAAACAGTTTGCAATCTTCACTTGCGGACTTCGGACTTATGTTCTACGGACGAGTCGTGTGATTGGCTGTGTATATTTTTAATACCCCTAGACAAACAGAGCCTAACAGATCACCCATCATCATCACAAATCTGTTACACTGGGGGCTCGTCCGGGATTGAATCTACAAGTTCGGCGCATCGGAGAATATATAGATCTAGAGATCTAGATTAGTCCAGCGTAGAACTAGATCTAGATTACCAACCTTCGTCGGCTAATATCTGGTACAAGCGCTTTGCTTGCCTCATTCGTCAGATCTAAAGTTAGATCTAGAGTCAGAGTCGCTCAAGGCCAGCAGTGTGTTCTGCGTAAACCGTGTCGTGTGTTTTTGCGCGAGTATTCGAAGCGTCTCTATTTTCATATAGCACTCTCAGCTGATAAAGCTCCATAATGTCGTCCATTCAAGAAATTAAAGAGATTGCTGAGGAACTGCAGTTACGAGGAGATGAAAAGAAAAATTTTATTATTGAACAAATGGATAAATTGCGCAAATTACAAGCTGAGAAGGAACAGAGAGAAGCAGAAGCTAAACTTCAAGCTGAAAAGGAAGAGCGAGAAGCTAAACTTCAAAAGGAAGAGCGAGAGGCTAAACTTCAAGCTGAGAAAGAAGAGAGAGAAGCTAAACTACAAGCTGAAGAGAGGTTAAAGATGGAGGAAATGAGGACACAGTTAGAGTTGGCAAAGATACAAGCACAGGCAAGTCAGCAAAGTGAACACAACCTTACATCAGGCAGCACAAGATCGGTCCATGAAGGAGAGAATTCTAAATTCAAGATGCCTAAATTACCGGCTTTTGTGGACAGAAAGGATGACCTTGATTCTTGGCTACTTCGGTTTGAGCGATTCGCTACCACAAGTGGATGGCCCAAGGAAAGCTGGTGCACACCATTATCAGCACTGCTGACAGGAAGAGCGTTAGAAGCGTTTTGTCGTCTCTCAGAGACCGAGGCCACAGATTATGATCGTGTCAAGGAAGTCCTACAAAAGAGATATAACCTGACAGAAGACGGCTATAGGCAGCGATTCCGCACTTGTTCACCAGAAGAGGGAGAGAACCCCAGCATGTTCATCGTCCGCCTCAAGACATACTTAGAGCGATGGATGAAACTGGCGGAAGCACCACAGACATATGAGGCTCTCAGGGACCTGTTTGTGAAAGAACAATTCCTAGACTCAAGTCCGGCTGATTTGTCTACATACCTGCGGGAAAGGAGACTAGCTGACCTTGAAGAAGTGGCGAGGTCCGCTGAACTGTTCCTCACGGCCCGCAAGAGACAGCTGAGCGACCGAGCGAGGCAAGGCACTACTCATGAGCAAAACAAGCCTTCCATTTCCAAGAAGGAAGAGATCATTTGTCACATTTGTAGAAAGCCTGGTCACACTACCCAGAATTGTAGGAATAAAGCGACTCATGGTAGAGGATGTTATCATTGTGGAGAGTTGACTCACATGAGGAAGGACTGTCCGAAGCTGAGGATGAATAACAGTCAGGTTACGTCATCCAAGAGAGCAGGATCGGCAGCCATGCGGGTTATGGAAACCCAAGGATCAGCATCAGGAGAGGATGCGGGAAAAGCAGACACCAGATATGACGTCAGAACCGAAGTCCAAGACGGGTTGCTGCAGTTGGCGAGTGGGAAGAGAGTTCCAGCCATGATAGACTGTGGAGCCTGTGGTGGTAAGGGGTCAGCCAGGGAGCTGAACTTACCGATCGTCAAGGGCCTTGTTGGAGACAAGACAGTGGACGTGTTAAGGGACACAGGTTGTGAGGGCGTCGTGGTTCGTCGCGGGTTAGTTGATGATGATCAGCTAACAGGAAAGTGCTGTTTGATTGTCAGGATCGACAATACAGTACTGCTGGCGGAGAAGGCCAGGATTCAAGTCAAGACACCTTATCTGTCTGGCGAAGTGGAGGCGCTATGCATACCGGAGGTCATATGTGATCTTGTTGTGGGAAACGTCCCGGGTGCTCGGAACCCAGATGACCCTGATATGACAGCCATGGTTGGTGCTGTAACGACAAGGGCCCAAGCAAGACAGGAGGTCAGGCATAGGCCACTTACGGTACCGGATACACCGAAGCACACAGGAGTGGACCGGAGAGAGCTGATCCGACTCCAGCAAGATGATGAAGCCATCAAGAGGATGGGCGAGACTGTTATGTCTGAAAATCGCGCGGGAAGAACATCATTCTTCGAGAAAAAGGACGGGATCGTATACAGAGTTTATAATGACGAGACCCGCGGAGGGGCTAATGTACGACAAGTCGTTCTCCCAGAAAGCCTGAGAAAGTACGTAATGTCAGTAGCCCATGATACGATCACCGGAGGTCACCTTGGAATAAAGAAGACCAGAGAGAAGATAATGAGTAACTTCTACTGGCCTGGCATGTACGAGGACGTGGCCAGATACTGCCGCTCGTGCGATATATGTCAGAAGACGGTGAGCAAGGGAACAGTGCAGAAGGCCCCAATGGAGAACATACCAGTGGTGGATGTCCCTTTTAAACGTGTCGCTGTGGATCTAATAGGACCGATAGAACCAGCAAGTGAAGCAGGACACCGATACATTTTGACGCTTGTAGACTATGCTACAAGGTATCCAGAAGCCGTCCCGCTGAAGAGAATCGACACTGAGACAGTAGCTGAGGCGCTCGTGGATATATATAGTCGCCTCGGTGTTCCAGAAGAAATTCTTAGCGATCAGGGAACACAGTTTATCTCAGATTGTATGAAGGAAGTATGCAGGCTTCTTGGTGTGACACAATCTACGACTACACCATATCACCCGATGTGTAATGGCCTGGTCGAGAAGTTCAACGGCACGTTAAAGAAGATGTTGAAGAGGCTGTGCAATGAGAAGCCAAAGCAGTGGCACCGATACATCAACGCTCTACTCTTTGCGTACAGGGAAGTGCCTCAAGATTCAACTCATTTTGCCCCGTTCGAGCTTATGTATGGCAGGACTGTGAGAGGACCCATACACATACTACGGGAACTATGGACCCAAGACATTGATGAACCGGAAGTGAAGTCAAGCTATCAGTACGTGCTAGACCTACGAGAGCGTCTTAACGACACATTAAAACTAGCTAAGGAGCAGCTTGAATCGTCACAAGCGAGGCAGAAGAAACATTTCGACAAGAAAACAAAGGCTAGGCGTTTCAGTCCGGGCGACAAGGTGTTAGTTCTCCTCCCGACCGACGCAAACAAGTTGTTGGTACAGTGGAAAGGACCCTATGATATTATCAACTCAGTGGGTCTTAACGATTACAAGGTCAAGATCAATGGAAAAGAGAAGACTTTGCATGCAAATCTTTCTCAAGAAATGAAGAAACTAGTTCAAGAGTACCCGATGTCTCGAGCCAGACGCGAGATGATCCCGACGTTTTGTCGTGTGTGGCCGTAGTTGAGGACTACGACTACGAGGCAGATAAGGGCCATGTTCAAGACAATTTGGCCGGTGATGAACAAGGCTCCGAAGATCTACCCGAAATTGGCACTTGGGGACAGAAGGAAGATGCTTCGGATGTCAAGTTCGGTGAAGCCCTGACATATGACCAAAATCGGGAGCTTCAGATGTTGGTCCAGAGGTTCAGTGAGATATTCTCAGATCGTCCAGGCGACACTAATCTGGCTGAGCACCGGATCGACCTGACTTCCGACGTACCTGTACGTCAGACGCCGTATCCTGTACCATTCGCCCTGAAGTCTTCACTCAAGAAAGAGCTACAGCAGATGGAGGACCTAGGGATAATACGGAAGAGCGACTCACCATACGCGTCGCCTGTGGTCGTTGTGAAGAAGAAGGACGGGAGTAATCGTATCTGCATTGATTTCCGTCGTCTCAACAAGATTACGGTTACTGATCCTCAACCAGTTCCTTCGCCAGCCGAGTCTTTCCTTGGTATGAGCGAAGACAAGTACTTCTCCAAGCTCGACTTGACCAAGGGTTATCACCAGATACGTGTGAGGCCTTCAGATGTCCACAAGACTGCTTTCGTGACGATGGGTCAACACTACGAGTTCCTGCGGATGCCGTTTGGGATGGTTAACTCCGGCATGACCATGACAAGAGCAGTGCGACGACTTCTGGAGGGAATGGACAACGTAGTTGACTACATCGATGATCTGCTGGTGCATACCAAGACGTGGGAGGAACACTTGCAAGTCCTGGAGGAACTCTTCAAGAGGTTGAAAGCGGCCAACCTAGTTGCGAGACCAACAAAGTGCGAACTGGGAGCAACACAAGTCGACTTCCTAGGACACCGCCTTGGACGGGGGACAGTTGGACTTCAGGACTGCAATGTTGAGAAAGTGAAAGACGCCCCGAGACCGACCACCAAGAAAGAGATTAGATCCTTTTTAGGTTTAGTTGGTTATTATCAACCATTCATACCTAACTTTGCTGCTATTGCCGCCCCCCTGTCAGATCTAACTCGTAAAGGTCAGCCTAACAAAATTGTGTGGGGAGAGCCCCAGGAGAGAGCGTACGCCGCATTGAAAAAAGCTGTAATTAGCAAACCCATACTGGTGCTCCCTGACGTTAATAAAGAGTTTGTTCTGAGAACAGATGCATCTGATATAGGGTTAGGCGCCACCCTGTTACAGAACAGGGATGGGCACATTTTTCCTGTCGCTTATGCAAGCAGGAAGCTTCTAGATAGGGAGAAGAGATATTCTGTGATGGAGAGAGAATGTCTCGGAATTGTTTGGGGTATAAAGAAATTTGCTTTGTATCTTTATGGTAAGCAGTTCACGCTTCAGACAGACCACCGACCCCTCGAATTTCTAAAGGTTTCTAAATTTGATAACCCTCGTATCATGCGTTGGGTATTGGCTCTGCAGAGTTTTGTTTTTAGAGTAGAACACATTAAAGGCAAGGATAATGTGGGAGCTGATTTTCTTAGCAGAGTTCCTGTATAATATTTTGAATATTTATTATTAAATGTAATATTTAGATTGCATTGTTGGCATTGTTGTGAAGTAGGCAACTTCTGATATGCCTGTACTTATTGTAATATTGTATTTTACCTTTTTCGAAGTAACACTTCTATTGTTTGTATTGCCAGTATTTTCGGTTTATACTAAACGTAAAGCATGACTGCCAGTATGCCCACATCAAGTAAAAGTCTCGTGATGTATCCATTTTATTGATGATACTTGTATCAAATGGAAAGCAGTATACAATGCTTTGGATGTGAGAATAAATTTTTAGGAAAAATTATCTTAAGTGGGGGGATGTGTAACGCATTGTACTATAAGTTGATCTATTCATTTCCTCACCCTTTTTTGGTGCGTAACTTTTGGGTAGCGGATCGGCTAGATCTATGTACATTATCTTATTTGGTTGCATAACGTTTGTATTTCAAGCCTAAGAACTTAGTTTTGTTTATTGAACACAGCCCGCACTTGTATGGTCAAGATTCTTCTCGAATCTCCGACTTAGTTCTAGCATAGTAATGATCTCGTCACCCCTTGTTTACCTTTGTTTTGATTGGTTGCTAACTGCTAATGACGTGTATCGAGAATGTTCTCTTATGATTTATGTAATTCCTTTTCTGGATGATTCGACGAGATCTTGTATAAATAAGAATCCAAATTATATTTAGTCAGTCAACATCATAGAGTTCATAGTGAGTCAACAACATTGAGTCTGCAGTGAGTCTACAGTGAGTGATTATTGAGTCAACCTACAGATATTGTATAGTCTAGCTCTTGTGTTGGATTAAACAGTTTGCAATCTTTACTTGCGAACTTCGGACTTATGTTCTACGGACGAGTCGTGTGATTGGCTGTGTATATTTTTTAATACCCCTAGACAAACAGAGCCTAACAGATCGCCCATCATCATCGCAAATCTGTTACAATAATAATAATAATAATAATAATAATAATAATAATAATAATAATAATAATAATAATAATAATAATAATAATAGAAAGAAATAGAAGTCGGAGAAGAAGAAGATGATGATGAAGAAGAAGAAGAAGAAGAAGAAGAAGAAGAAGAAGAAGAAGAAGAAGAAGAAGAAGAAGAAGAAGAAGAAGAAGAAGAAGAAGAAGAAGAAGAAGAAGAAAAAAAAAAAAAACAAACTCAGACTTAGATCCGTCTGTTTAAAAGGCCAAAGACTCACTATTAGATATAGCTGATCACCTCTAGATATTCAAATATATACGTGATAAAGATAAAAAATCATAAGATTAAAATTTTTTCAAAAGGTTAGATTAGGAAAAAATAAACTTTGATTAACAGTGTACTTACCCAGCAGCCATTATTTCCAGCACGAAACCGAAAACCACGTTAAAAACTAACAGGATATAATTAGTGTATAGTTAAATCTAGGTTGCTTTTAAATCTGAATTAATTTAGCTGAAGTAGAAGAAAAAAATCAGCAACTAGTAAGAGATAGATAGATATATTTTATAGTTAGACTCATGAATTTAAAAAAATTAATTATTAACAAATTCTCTGGTTAATAGCTGAAATATTATGCTGAAGTGCATACAGTGAACTAGTTTCTCGTCTCAAGTTGGATCTAATAATTATACTGTCTTACGCAAGCGTATTATATCGATCTAGTCTGGGTTTCTCCAACCTAGTAAACACGTCCTCGATCACCTCGGGCGTCGCAGCTTGTGGTTCAGATTATTACGACTCTTTTTCAAAGAAATTCTGCAGAACTGAAAGCTAAAATTTTGCAATACAAATAACGCTGAGATAAAGTCCGCCGAGTGAAACTGAAAGCTGTCATGAATCATTTTCAGGTGGAAGTGTGGAGAGTTCATAAGAGGAGGGTGTTACTGGTAGTAGAGGAAAAGAGTATGAGAAGTGTGGAGAGTTCATAAGAGGAGGGTGTTACTGGTTGTAGAGGAAAAGAGTATGAGAAGTGTGGAGAGTTCATAAGAGGAGAGTGTTACAGGTTGTAGAGGAAAAGAGTATGAGAAGTGTGGAGAGTTCATAAGAGGAGGGTGTTACAGGTTGTAGAGGAAAAGAGTAAGAGATCATCAATATAATAGTACTTTGCAATGTTTTTTTTTCCTTGTTTCATTTAGTTTAGGGAATGAGATAAGTTTTCCACATGCAAGAATTATCTTCCTGCTTGTTTAATAGCTCTCACAACTTCACACTATCAGTCTATCTCAACTCGACTGCATGCAGAAAAAGCGTCGAAAAATATGAATATAAATGGGCATACCGTCTTAATGTAGGAACAAGAAAACAAAATAATAAGCATTTTCAAAAAACAAATTTCAGACCTTTGAAGAATCATATAACTATTTCCTTAAAAATAGTCAAATGAGTTTTTTTACCTTAGAAACTTGAGAAGAGAGTTTTTTGCGGCTGAAATTGAAAAAAAGTAATCAAGTAATTGCACCAAGTTTTTCTACTTAGTATTTGACTAAAGCACCAAGAGACACAAAGCAAAACGAGAATAGACTTGACATCACCACTGTACTGAAGTGACTTTGCTGCAATGAACCCAATGTGTTGCATTAAGTCTAAAGCTATAGCACAAAATAACGGTGCGCAATATGAAGGAAAGATGAGATCTATATTATTTTGCAATGTTTAACGCTATGACTTGTAATAAACAAAACAACCACAAGTTTCATAACCCACAAACATTTTAGAGGTTTTTTTTTATATCTTTTCATTAGTGAGAACTAAACACAACATGGAAACCCCTCATGTCATAGTAAAGACTTTTATATTTCTATTGGAAGCTTTGTCGGCTTAAAGGCTACTATTAGTTTCATCTTCAAGCCGACATCTTCACAATAGGATTATCACAACATTCGAGGAGCGAACCCTTTGCAGAATTTTACAACCTGCAGCTTCACTTTTATGTTTTTCCATTACAAATGAAAAAAAAGAGATTTTTAAGGATATGTTATGCATGATTCCATGAGTACTGTGCATGCTGCACAGCAAAAATGCCAACAAAAACATATGCTAATATTGATCGTAGGGTATAGAGTCACGTGAATTGTGATCTTTCATCAGCTTTCTGCCTCGTGACGTGCAAAAAACATTTATGAAGGAATGTGTAGAGACCAGCCGATTGGGAAAAAGAATATGAAGAAAAAAGATCTATAAAGGCGAGAAAAGCACAAAATGGGGATCATGGAGGAAGATTCAATTAACTGTTCGGATAAAATAGAAAGAGACAAACATGTATAGGTTAAGTAAAAGAAAGCGGACCTGCTGAAAGAAGACAGTAAGGAATAAATTCTAAAACATAATAGCATTTTGTGGAGGATCGCATATTGATAGTAATTCTCTATTTCACAAAGTCATGCTCTACGTAAGTTGTTGTCTTGAGCATTACTGTTAGTCGATGTTAGCGTATGAAACAGTAGCTTCGAGAAGATTGCACATTGATCTGAAATTAAAAGTAAAAAAGGCAAACCTAAAACGTGCACGAGGTAAATTTTTTTAATAGAAATATACTAGTTCTGCTTAGATTTTTGAAATGCATCTGATTGTTGAACGGAATTCATGACTTATAACAAAGTGCCAAAACCAGTAAAATCGCATTCTCTATAGAGTCTGGCCTATTTTATAAAGGAAAAAAAATGTCAAAACAATTCTTATAGAGGAAGGAGGAAAAAAATAATTACTTTCTTATCTACTGAGCATCGTGTTCATATTCCTATATATATATATATATATATTTCTATAAAGATGATGTTATATTTGTTATTATATAATCTTAGAGTGTTCCTTTGTACACACGCACATTCAGTGGCTGTAATTCGCTAAATGCATACAGTACATAGATGATACTTTTTAGTTATTAATAACTTTTCGCGATGTTCCTTAAAAAGGTAAACTGCAAATCATTAAGGCAACATGTTATTTCTTTAACTATATAATGTTTTTTTTTTCATTTCTTTTCTTACAGTTGATTTTAAATTTAGCAATAGAAGCTTGTAACATGGTTATACTCATTAACATACTCCACTTTTCTTTTTAGATACCCAGGTGTCTTCTAGATTTGGTGTCTCCGGGGTTACTGCAAACCGTATCATGACACTACGTTTAGGTGGGCCCATTTTGAATTTAATTGGTACACTTTATCACTTCGGTTTTTTCTTTCTCAAAGTCTTTAGGTATACAAGGTTGTTTGTCAAAAAAGATGTTAATTTTGAAAAGGAAGTAATAGTATGTCAAAAAATCGAAACCCAAATTTGTATTTTTTAATTGAAGCTGTTTTGTGTATTCAGTTTTTTCAACTGATGGCTGAGAAGAATTGATTGTTTTGTTACATAATCTCTCAGGCTAGGAGAAAAAGAAGTTCTTTTTTAAAGTTCTGATTTGAGCATTTTTTTTTCCTTTTTAGCCAACGCAACATCGTGACGCTTTTGTGGTGGAAGTTTGTTTAAAGATTTAAAAAGTACTGCGTAGCTATTCACACATAGCTTGTCCGCACATTTGTTGGATAGAGAATAGTTAGTAAACACAAGAAAACCTGTATATTTCAATCCACCTTTAACTATGTGTAATCCATATTAAAATATTTTAATTTCTCAATAATTATCTATATCTTATACATTTATGACATGTTTTTTTAGAGCTTCATCCTAAAATGAGTATAAATAGTATAAATTGATTTTTATAGAGAGTATGTTTTGAATTATCGCGCTGCAAAATAAATGTTTTAAAAATTCGTAGTTTTTGTTTTAACAATGTCCATTTCTTTTCTGTTTAGAAACTGTTGACATGCAGTAATCTAAACCGCCAGAGTGAACCTTGACCCCAGAGTGAACATCTAAAATCGCCAACTCTGGTATCAACACCACTGGTAGTGGTTTTGCTAGCGGTAATCAGAGTGGCAGTGGTCAAGTAAGTACGGTCTATTCTAACAGCATCAAATCGTGACTTTATCTACACATGACATACTGCCTTCCGAGGCTGTACACAAGCTATCACAGCCTTCGGCTTGTGCGTGACAGACAGTCAAAATGCCATAGAGTACTCACACACTGAGTGTCGGGTTACGATGCTTGGCCGCGACGTTAGATAAAGGAATAATTATGTCTTGATATGCGCACCTTAAGATGTATTATCAATCATCATTCGGTGTGTTTCGCGTTCATTTGAAAAGATTATGGTGGTATCCTTAATTGCACTATGTAGCAAGCACCACCTAGATTTGCCGGGCCTGCGCTTCCTTCTGCTGCTTTCAAGATGACCTCCATAGCCATGATCAACAGGATTGGGTATATGGTACAGCCCATGACCATTCCAATTTCTAGGTTGATCCAGTCTGTGGTGTAGCTATTGGCGGAAAACCTCATCTAAAAAACTCTGAAACAGTCATCGTGCCGGGTTGCGTGTGCTAATGCAAACAATAGGCCGTCCTAACACATTTTGGCTGGCTGTCACGGCAAAGCCGAGCGTTTGAGCTCTGATATGCTACCAGCATCATAATTGTCTAGATCAAGTTACAGCCCCCGCAAACTTGTAAAACAACCTAGTTGCCTCCGTGCTATAGAATCATAACGGCGCATCTGTATTATGACCTGCCATTAAACTCGAACCGTGTCGGACAAAGCTGCAACATTAAGCAATTATTTAAAAACATGGCGCTTAGGCTAGTACTAAATGTTTATGTGTGTGTGTGTATATATATATATATATATATATATATATATTAAAATAGATTTAAAAAAAGACACCCATGTTTTTCCTTCATGTTATGATTTTGATCATCCAACCATGAAAAACAATCTATTTTCTCAAAAACGTGCATGTATCAGCATGAACAAATTTGACTTATTCAACAAGACTTAGTGTACGTCAATCTAAAATATAGTATGGGTTTAAACATATGTTTTTAAGGAATGATTGAAAATGTTTCATTGATTTTGAACTGTTTACGTTATTTTTTTTTTATTTTTATCATTTGTATTGCTCAAGAAGTGAGCATATTGGCTTATAACGTAGAACTCCAGGAATTAAATCTTGGTGGTTGCAGATGAAGATGTTTATTTCAGAGGAGGAAAGTTGTTCTCTGGTCCTATCACTTCACTCAGTTTCAGAATTAGATTTATAAGAAGATTTTGACCGGGCGTTAAATTGTGGGGCGTGTTCAACAACTTTGGCTTTGTTTTTGTCAATCTCAGTTGTGTAAGGTAAAACTTGAATAGTTCTCTTATTTACAAAAATCAATGACTGTTCATGTTAAGGGAATATATAAATATATGTCAATTTGTTAATTTACATAAAGATTTTTTGACGGTTGGAACCAAAATTTTAGCATTGCTTTAGATTCTTGATTTCTATGATCAGCTGGAGATAGATGAATATAATCTTTCTTTCTCTCTTCACCTTTGTCATTTCCCACTCTAAAATATCCTCTAACTTTCTCACCTTCTTTCTGTCTTTTTCTCTCTCATTCTGT
Source organism: Elysia crispata (assembly GCA_033675545.1). Classification (NCBI taxonomy): domain Eukaryota; kingdom Metazoa; phylum Mollusca; class Gastropoda; family Plakobranchidae; genus Elysia; species Elysia crispata. The sequence continues at coordinate 670,997 of JAWDGP010005399.1, read as the reverse complement.
CAATTTATGTATTCCATTGCTTAACATTATCCTGTGACTTTTCCAATATTTCACTTGAGTAGACTAAACTAAACACCGATCAGTGCGATATATGCAACAGTGTTTCTGCACGCTCCGTTTTGATCTCTATTTCTCCTTTTCTCTCTTTGCCTATTTTTCTCCCGCTGTCCATTCTGTCTTTATTTTCCTTACCTCACTTCAAATAAACACGTATGATATTACGGTTTCCATTTAAGTTGATCTTTAGAGAGTGATAATATGAATACCTTGAAAGTAGTTTTCATACTCTCACAAATTATGTACTTTCATATCTCCGACATTATACAATTTAAAAGTCAACAAAAATCGGAAAAAAGCAAAAAAGCTAGCTGTATTATTCAAAACGCTTACTAATAATGAGCTATAAAATGTGAAAATGACAAATTTGCTTTCTTTCAATATTTCTTACTATTTAAACGACTAAACACAGTTATTTATTTATATGTATATATATATATATATATATATATATATATATATATATATATATATATATATATATATATATATATATATATATATTTTATATCTCCGACATTATCCAATTTAAAAGTCAACAAAAATCGGAATAAAGCAAAAAGCTGTATTATTCAAAAAACTTACTAATAATGAGCTATAAAATGTGAAAATGACAAATTTTGCTTTCTTTCAATATTTCTTACTATTTAAACGACTAAACACAGTTAATTATATATATATATAGCTAAAAAGTAAGCTAAAAAAAAATAGGTGAATGTCATCCTGGTAAACTCTTCAGGGATTACCACAAGAGATGTATCACGCTAGCCACATGGAGTGGAGTGAGCCGGACAGACTATTAAGCTCATTGACTTAGATATAACTAGCTTAGTGATAGGAATTACCCAATTCTCCTTAATTATTATTAAAACAAAAGGCTATTATAAGAGTTACAATTTTAAGAGAAAAACTTTTCAGATGAAAGATCTAGAAATGTCTT